>JAOBSW010000215.1:0-168233 GCA_026214975.1 Gentiana macrophylla | reverse complement strand
TTTATTTTGCAATCAAAAGCAAAATATTAAAAGTGTAAAAACAAAATTTACTCTACACTCATTTACAAGTATGCTAAAATGTATTCTGCACAAATCAAACACCGTGGACGTAAAACGTTTTAATAAAACATCTTAAAACTCAAATTTCTTTTTACTTTGTCAAATAATGATTCAAAACCATTAAATAAGCATTTTTGCCATCTAACATCTTACAACAAGAAATTGATATCATAATAATTAAATATAAATAGTCAGTGTGTGAAATGACAATCTTCATGGATTTAACAATATATGCGATGGAAACTTTTTATTTTATTTTCTCTTCTATCTATCTACCTATCTAATAAGAAGAGAAGGGTGAAGCAAGGATTGCCACTTGTATTTTTTTAATTGGTTCTTTTGTTTTTTTTTACTGTTCCTAAGCTACTGTTCATGGCCTGTTCACCGGTTACTGTTCATGGCCCAGCCCATTTTTTTTTTTTTTCCCTCTCTTCCCGTTTTTAGTGTTCATTGACCCATTTCAATTTCTGCTTTTTTTGGGGTGGGCGACCCATTCCAGGGGGAAAAAAATTGTGTGACGATTGGTTTTTTTTATTGTTTATTGGTTGATTTTTTTTATTACAATTGTTGTAATTTGGAAGATTCAATTGTATTACAGTTTAATGTGTCATATGATAGTTGAATGTGGAAAACGGATGAAGTGGCAATGAGATGGAAGAACATGATTTCGTAAAACTCGACTAAGAAATGAGAGACTTTGATAATAATAAAAAAAACCTCGGGCAAAGGGTGATAAAATTTATTTTCAAGCTTTATTGGTGCCTACCTTCATTTTTTTCACTGCCTTACATCCATACTGCTACCATGTTTAATATTGCTTTGGGCTCGGCCTTCTTACTTCCGGCCCGCACAAACGAAGGTCGGGAACATATTGTTTGTCCCGCCATGCTCTGATCATCTATGGTCACCAAATATTTTCTACTGTTCATGAATTTTCCTACTTTCTCCTATGCACGAGATCTCCCCACTCTGCTCCTATTGATTGATGGTTGTCGTCTTGATCAACAAGAGCTCTCGGGTGAAGTAATGATGATTTTGGTGACTTTGGGGTCTTGGGCTAATCGCTTCCAATGGCTATATCTCCCCATCTCGGTAAGCCTTGCTTTTGCATCCTAATACACGTGCATTTACTCCTCTCCAAGGTAGATTACCTTTTCAAGAAAATAAATTAATTTGTTTTTTTAGGATCTTCCCATAGTCTCTTTGTAAATGTGTGTTTTCACAATACATGTTCTGTCGGTTTGTTGAGATCATTTATTGTATACCCCTCTTTCAAGGCTACTGGTATGGCATTTATTGAGCATCTTAACTTTCTTGTTTGTAGTTGCGGTATATGTATAGGAAAAGTGTTGACCTTTTTAAGTGCATGCAGATTAAAGTGAGGGTGTGAACCAACACAAGGAAACAGCTTTTGGGTCAAATTTGTTGGATTTAGTGTCCCAAGTGTGTGGGAAACACTTAGAACCAAAAACCCTAAGGTGAGAATAGGTAGGATCCTTTTGGTATAGTTTGGAGTAGTGAGATTCATTTTTGAGGACTTTGCTGAGGGCGCTCTCTACTCATAAGATAGGCAATTTGTAGCAAATGCGTCTGGCCTGGAGATGCAGAGGAACATTACCGTGAAAGAGCATGGTCATCCCTAGTTCCCTAATGGTTCTCAGGCCTTCTTTGTACAACTCCTAATCATTGTGGTGTGTGAGGGCACGACATGTGATGAATAATACCAGAAGTGGAGAAGTGAGCCCTAAGTTTATTGTTGGTAAATTCAGTTCCACAGTCTGAATGAAAAATCTTTATTTCTTTATCAAATTGCCTTTTTATCATAGTTTCAAATTGTAAATAAGCAGAGAAGAAATCAGACTTGTGAACTAAAGGAATGAGCCATGTAAATTTGGTATAGTCATCCACAATACTTGCATAATAAGAAAATTGACCAATAGACTTAATAGGAGCAGGGCCCCATAAATCACAATGAATAGTTTCAAAAGGACTAGTGCTAACATGTTCAGAATCATAAAAGGGAAACTTGCTTAACTTTCCTAGTTGACAGCTTTCACATAAAGAATCTGTCTTTATTGGACCTAGAACTTCAATAAAACCTTTGGTCTTCAAATTTTGCACAATGCTCACTTGGGTGTGTCCCAACCTTTGATGCCATAGTTGACAGGAGCCAGACCTAAATCTATGTGAAAAATAGAGTTCAGGTTGGTTTTCCAGCACATACAAATCACCCCTTTTTATTCCTGTTCTCAGTGTCTTCCATGTTGCCTAATCCTTAACAAAAACACAATCATTTGTAAATTCACAAGTAACCGATTGATCATGTGTTAGTTGTCCAACGAGATAATGATTTTTTGTTAAACTAGTGGACTAACAAAGACATTTCTTAAAGCGCATGACAAGATGTGATTGTTTTAAGTGTGCTTGGCCTATACTAGTGATAGGTAGTGAGTCTCCATTTCCAATAAGGACAGATCGTATGCGTGTTAAACCGTTGATATTAGATAACATAGTAGACTTACCACCATGTGATTTGAAGCTCCGAGTGTCAACGGTCCAATCGATGTCGATATGGATATGTCTAGCGTGAGAGCGACCCAATGCTTGAGGCGGTCTCTCGTTCTGTTGATCCTTCTGGGTACCCACCAACATATCTTTGCTATGTATTAATAACCCCACAAGATTGGCACCTCTCATTCCCCGTAGTTTTCCTTTCTTCCTGGTCGTTTCTTCTTCTCCAGGTGGTGGAGGCATCCTTTGTGTCTCAGGCAGAGTTGTAGTTTTGGTTGGTGTTGAAGTTACCTGCTCGGTTGTGCTTGAAATCCTCTCCCAGCGGATGTGAATCGTGTCGATTGATATTGCGGTCCGATCTGTTGATTGTTTCGGGCCGGTTTGGCCATAGTAAAGCGGTTGGGAACCGATCTTGAGGTAGGTAGGTTAGTATTCGGTTTTGGGACCGATAGTGGATCAGGCGATTTAAGCTGCGCGTCTTTATTGTTTGAAGTCCGATTAATTTGATGTGTCAAATAGTGTGTAAACGAAGTCGATCGAATATATGATTTTTGAGTTTGTGTTTGTTTTTATACACACGAACAAACCTCGAGGTCTGAGGACGTTACAGAATGATATTCAGAGCTGACTATCAAACGGATCTAAGTGTCACAAGCCACCACTAGACGAATCTAAATGCCACAGACCACCTCTAAAGTCCTTTGGTAGAGAAGAATCGTGATAAGTCCACGTGGACAAGTGTTGGCCGCTTACGGCGAGGACGCCAATCCTTTATTAAGGAGGGGAAGAATGTGATATCTCAAATTGGAAGTGAGAAGCGCGATCACCACCATATAAGTGTGAAAACATAAATGTTTTGTCAACTCTGGGTTAGCCCTTTTAAACCAAACGAGGATGACGACGGTCTAAGCAGTTTACCGAACCATTTATAACTCATTTAACACTAACAATTCCAGAGTCCGGGGGCATTACAACACGAACATTTTCCATTTCTTTTAATAAAAAGCTTCATTTATTAAAAACACACACTATATACTAGCTAATAAACGTTTTAGAGACGAGTACTTCTCTGATTTGCTCCATTTACTCTGCTGCAGCAATAAAAACGTCATCATCATCTTTATATGCAGAGATACTCTGTAGGAAGAGTTTAAAAAAAAATTTAAAAAAAAGGGATGAAAGAGCTACAAACAACTTTTGAAGCACTTATAAATGAGATTGTGAAAGGATTGTGGTTCTGGTTCTAAGAGCAGTATATTACAATGTCATTTTACCTCAAAAGAAGTAAAATTAGCAACATTGTCCTACTCTTC
This sequence comes from Gentiana macrophylla, assembly GCA_026214975.1. Lineage (NCBI taxonomy): Eukaryota > Viridiplantae > Streptophyta > Magnoliopsida > Gentianales > Gentianaceae > Gentiana > Gentiana macrophylla. The sequence continues at coordinate 164,349 of JAOBSW010000215.1, read as the reverse complement.
TTCACAGTGGCGAGTACAATAGCAAAAATGAAGAGTTCATTTACTTTAATCTGTTAAAATAAAATAAAAAAATACAAGAAAAGAAGAAAAAGAGATACATTGAGTAAATGAGAGGTGAGAGAAAATAGTTTTGTTTGTTTTGATTTTTTATTCGAATAGCGTGGAAACAGATTGTATCATGCGATTAGCTCCACTTTCATAATACAATGTAATGTTTGACATTGATGTTTTTAGAGTTATTGTAAAATTATTTTACATACGTTGACTTCTCGACAACTTTCGCATTTCCAAATGTGAATAATTATCTTATCAGTATGTCTTTTCATCTTCCTTTGCTTTAACAATGTGATTATGAGATGAATAATACGGCCAACTAAGCAAATTTTGATTCTTTTAAGACAATGACATTTCTTATTGCATGCGCTTTTTACATTCCAAAAATAACGTTAATGAGATTGACACTACTGATATTTTTAAAAAATAAATAACGCCTATGAAACTGATATATGATAATTGTAAAAAAAGTCAATAAAATAACAAATAAAATAAGATACACTTGAATCGATGATTAGAAAATACCTAGTGAATTTGTAATACACGTATTATTTTCTAAAATTTTAAATCTGAGAACAACACATCACACGTGCGTGTTGCTTTGTTGATTGAAACTACCACAGAGAGAAAGAAGGACGTCGTCATCATCATCTTCATTTGCAAATATTCTCTGAACTAGTAAAAGCTCAAAAGTGGTGGAAAGAGAAGGTAGGAAAAAGGAAATAATAATGGAATGGGGTAGCCTTTTTCAGAAGAATCACTTTTGAGAAGTAGCATTAGAGCATCTCCAACCCAACCCCAAACTCTCCCCCAAACCACCAATTTGGGGTTTTTTATACTCCAACCCTCCTCTAAATCTTCCTCCATTTTGGGGTATTCCCAGTTTTTTCCCCAAATTTGGGGCCAAATTTTTCTCCCCCAAATCTCCACTCATTTTTTTTTTTTCTTTTTTTCCCCTTCTCTCTTCACTAAAACGCCACAAGCCTATTTTTTTAAGTTTAATTTAATTGTCAAATAAATGTGTGTAAAAAATATAAAACTTATGTTGTATGTTGTAATTTGATACGATAAAATTCAATGATATATATTTGACACATTATATTTAATACGATAAAAATCATATATTTATTTGGTATTTGATGAAATAAATTTATTTGGAATAGTTTGTTAAAAAAATATATTAATACTGAATATTCTCAGAATATTCTTTTTGATTTGGGTGAGATAATTGATATGGAATATCATTTTTCTAAGATATTTAGGGTAGATTTTGGTGATTTGGGGTAAAATTTAGGGTTTTGGGTTGGAGATACGAATTTTTTTTTTTAAATGCTGAAAAACAAAATATTTATCGTTTCGGGTTGAACCAGCGGCTTTACCCTGGGAAAAAACGGGAAGCCTCTGCATTCCTGAGAAATTTTACAGATGAAGAAGCCGTTGGTTGAACCAGCGGCTTTACCCTGGGAAAAAACGGGAAGATCCTGCATTGAAATGAAATTTTACAGAAGAAGAAGCCGCTGGTTGAACCAAATGGCTTTCAACCTGAATTCGAAAACCATTGCTAACCAAATGGCTTTACTGACAAACTATTGCCAACACCACCAGCATTCTTTTCACTCAAAAACAATATATTCAACACCTCAAATTCTCAAAATCAACAATCCAATGTAAACCACATAACTAAAAGGAAAAAACCAAATCAATTGCAAAAAACACATTCATTGAAACTACGTCATTAAAAGAGAAAAAACCATATTCCTTAAGGACATGAAATTTATTGTTGTATTACAACCAAAACAAAAGAAATGTTTGATCATATCAACTTGTTCGGTACGACTTTTCTTCGCCCTTCTACGTGAAGACGAACATTCATTCTGTGTGTGTACCTCCTCGATCGGTGTCGGTTGAGCCTCTTGCCAAGTTCCTAAAGTCGATCGCGGAAGTTCCGGGCTAGGATGTTCGACCTCTTCAGTTCGAGTTGGATCGAGATGTCCCTGTCTTGTGTTTTGTAACACTTGAAGGACATCGACGCATTTGTTGAACAAGCCTCACTTGTGACATCGGGTGTCATCCGGCATGTTCGCAAGCAACTTAGTCGATTTTGATAGCATAAACATTCCTCGCCGTCAGCTGCGAAATGTGTAAACACAAAACAAATAAAACAAATTTCTATGTATGAAATTAGAAAACAAAATTTAAAATATACTTACAAGTTGTTCATAGTCGGCAATGGTAGGATAGAAATTGTGTTATGCTTCATAGTTTTCAACAACGCTTGCACTTTGAGGGCTAATAATGCGCCGGGTGATCTGACGGTACCACTGTAAGTACATATCATTGTGTTGAAGATAACCGTTGTAAGGAACACCACGTGGAACCAACGATGATTTGCGATCGGCCCACAACTCAATATAAGCCCCGTGCTTACTCGCATAATCCGTTGTGACTATATAACAAATGAATATAATATAAACATGGTATACTAGAATAGACACATTAGGTACAAACCATTACCGTGAAGGACCGGGCAAATTAGATTGTTTCAATGGACAAGAGCGCTTGTTATGACCCTCGACATTACATAAACTACATGTAACCTTTTTCTTTGGTAACTCATCCATTTCATTACGGATTCTTTTAGATTTCGGACGCCCTTTGCCTCTTTTTCATGCGGGGGTTGACTACTAGTACCGGTCCCGCATTGTCTTCCAATAATCCTCGCCGAGCACAGTGTAGAAAGCATGCACGATAAGAACCAAAGTATTCCCACACGAGAACAAAGGGTCAACATATTGATCTCAGATCTATGGAGTCACGAGCGACAAACCGCTATAAGATGAGAACATGGATAATGTAGGTTTTGCCACTTGTTACATGTACACGCTCATCTTCGAAAGATTCAACGTGTGATTACGATTAGCCATGCATCCATGACGATTAAGGGCTTTATTCTTTGGAGAGCCTGGAGGTCTTTGGAGAGCCTCGGAGCCCAGAGGCTTGAGGTCGAAGAAGCGAGCAAACAAGAAAAAGGGAAGGGTTAAGGGGCTTTATTCTTTTACCATAAAATAAATAAATTATAAATTATTTGTGTAAAATAATAAAATATGGTTAATATATAAATTTTTTTTTTAATTTTGGGGGGGGCTTGTGAAATGTTGGGGGGGGCTTGAGACCACCCCCCCCTGGGTGGGTCCGCCCCTGAATTAATCTAAAATGACGAGTGAGAAACCGCAATCAAAGAAAGCAAAATTTATTGATACATGGTTTTCAAAGGCTAATGTTGAAAGTTTAAGTTCAAATGTTGTTTCTGAACCATCGATATCTTCTCCTCCGGTTCCGGCTGTTATTAATGTCCAATCAGTGCCATTGGTGCCTTCATTAAAGTTGAACCAAACAGAGTCACCCGATTATCTCAATGCTTTTGAAAGGGATCCCGGAAAGAGATGTGCTATATGGAAATATCCGGTGAATGAACAAGACCATGTTAGAAGAACCTATGTTTCTCTTGGTCCATGTCAACCTAAGATATCATATCCTTTGAGCCAACATGGTGATCAACAACGTAGATATAAGGCTTCTTGGTTCAAAGATTATCCATGGCTTGAGTATTCAGTTGATCTTGATAGTGCATATTGCTTCCCTTGTTTCTTATTTGATACGCAAGATTCTCCTCATACACCGGTTCGCTAGAGTTGGGTTTAAAAGTTGGAAGAGAGTTAGTTGTCTTCGTGATAATGTATTTGTAAGACATGTTGGATGCATCCAGTCCCCCACAATGTGGCTATGCAAAAGTGGGATAATTTGATGAACCCAACCAAACAAATTGAAACAGCTTTTCTTTCAAAATCAACTAAAGATGTGGAAGACAACCGGTTGAGACTTAAAGCTACAATTGAAAGTGTTAGATTACTAGCTAATCAAGGAGCGCCTTCAGAGGCCATGATGAATCCAAGATTCATTGAATCTTTGTTACTTCAAAGAAGTTATAAATTCTTTTGCAAGAATGAGTGAAGAAGTTGATAGAGTTGTGAAGGATGCTCTGGAAATGCTAAGTATATCACCAAAATCCAAAAAGAAATTCTAAGTATTCTTGCTAACAAAGTAAGGAACAAGATACGTGAAGAAGTTGGGGATTCTAAGTATTGTATTCTTGTTGATGAAGCGGTTGACATATCTAGTAAGGAACAAATGGCCATTATTTTAAGATTTGTTGATGGTCAAGGTTTTCTCCGAGAAAGATTTTTTAAGATTGTGAGTGTTCCTAACACTAGCTCACAAACTCTTAAAAATGAGATATCTAAAGTGCTTACTATGTATGATCTTCAAGTGATGAATATGCGTGGTCAAGGATATGATGGTGCTAGCAATATGAGTGGTATTTATAATGGGTTGCAAGCATTATTTCTCAAGAATGTCCTTATGCATATTATGTGCATTGTTTTGCTCATCGTTTACAATTGACATTGAATGCTACAGCTAAAGGGGTACATGACATTTGGCAATTTTTTTCAACCTTGAATCTAATTGTGAACTTTGTTGATTCTTCTGCAAAACGTCATTCTGCATTAAAAGAGTTGAGAAAGGAGGAAATTGCTAATTTGGTAGCTTGTGGCAATCATCAATCGTGTTACGGTCTTAATCAAGTGCGTGACTTTGCAAATCACTATGTGCTACTAGATGGAGCTCACATTATCGTTCTATCAATAGTTTAATTGAGTTGTTTAGTTCAACCAATAAAACTCTTTGTGATATGATTGTGCAAGCTTCCTCAGAATTGCAAGGAGAAGCTAAAGGAGTTATTAAAGCATTGAGATCATTTGATTTTGTGTTTTGTTTGCTTTTAATGCACAAAGTGATGAAGATTACTGAAGTCCTTTGTCAGGCATTACAGAAAAAGTCTATTGACTTTGTACATGCTATGCAGCTTGTTGGAAATACAAAAACACTTCTTCAAGAGTTTAGAACAAATGGCTGGCCTAAGTTGTTGAGTCATGTAGAATCTTTTTGCATACAACATGACATTGAGATGCCGGATATGGGTGCTCGTTATAAGGATGGTACAGGTCGTCGATGTCAACAAAAGGATATCATTACGGTTGAGCATCATTACCGTTTTGATATATTGTATGCTCTTGTTGATCTTCAGTTGAGTGAATTGGGTAGAAGATTCTCAGACCAGACATCAGAACTACTTATACTTAGCTCAACTCCGGATCCTCGTGATAACTTCAAAAATTTTACTTGTGACGATGTTTGCAGTCTTGCAAAAAAGTTTTATCCAGAAGATTTTATTGATGATGATATGTGTGCTCTTGAAGGAGAGTGTCCGTTTTATGAGATTAACATTCGCAATGATCCAAATTTCAATAATTTGGAATCCATATCAGACTTATGCCGTGTATTAGCTCAAACAAGGAAGTCAATAACCTTGTTTCCGATGATTTATAGATTGATTTGTCTTGTTATGACTCTTCCTGTTTCTACCGCGACTACTGAAAGAGCATTTTCAGCCATGAACATTATCAAGAATAAACTTAGAAACAAAATGGAGGATGAGTTTCTTGGTGATTGTATGGTACTTCATATTGAGAAAGAATATGCAGAGTCTATTGATAATGATCAAGTGATCAAAGACTTTGAATCTCTTGGAAATCGTAGGGTTAAATTTAGTTAGTTTTGTGAGCAAGACTTGCTACGCGTTCTTGACTTTTATGTACTTATCTTTTGATGAATGAAATTATTTTGCATCCGTAATTTTTTTTTTGAGGGGCTGGCAATTTTTTTTTTTGCATCGGTAATTTTTTTTGAGGTGATACAACTGTACACCAGTGGCGGAACCAAGACCACCCCATAATAATTTCCTGGTTCCGCCACTGTGAATAATGCTTAATTGGTCAAAACATAGTCAACAGATGCAAAACAATATGAGCCATTAGGCCTACCAAGAAACAACAACATGAGAAGCCTAGCAGCATCAAGAATTGCTTTTAAGCATTCAGAATGACCATAGTAAGCAGCATAATGCAAACAGGTTCTTTCATTAACCGTATCAAACTTCAAAATCTGACAAAAATTATTGAAATCGGCTTGATTTGGAAGATTTTTACTTTTCAACATTAATAGCTACGAAATGTAGAGCAAGCTGCTCACATTGGCCCCTGCTTCGATTAGCTTTTGTACACAAATAATCTTTCCATGCATTGCAGCTAGCGTCAATGGAGTCTGTACATAAACAAATCCAATCAGAAAAACTGAAAGCAAGAAAGTGAAAAAATTAAATCTTTTTCCTACTCTTAACTGCCCACAAAATCAAATTCACATGTTTATGACGATTGAGTGAATCTGGATTAACAGATCGTTTCATGTTAGGGGACAAATTCATAGTTATTATTATAACTTTTTACCCCACTTCTGATATCATTTTGAGTATTATTATATCATTTCGAGTCATAAATTCCTTATATTTATCTAAGTATGTTAGTAGTAACTATTATATAAAATATCGTGTTTTTATTAGTTTTGTACCGTTTAGTAACGGATTGTCGTGTCGGTTTACGTGGGTATTTTTGGTGCTTTATTGCGTAATTATAAGATGACCAATATCCCAAGTATCGACATGTTTTGGGGCTTAAGAGAGGTATTTTGAGGGATAGAAGAAGATGCCACAAGCTTACGAGTTCAGAACGGATCATTTCAATAGCAAAGAAGGAACCTGAAACAGACATGAATGATGAAGCATCAAAACAAACAAACAAAAAAAAATCAAAAAGCTAGGTATATGTATTCAAGAGCCAACCTCGATCTGGCCATTGGCAGCAGCTATATGCAAAAGAGAATTGATGACAGTTAAAATATACCTATTTATGTCATCAATTATAACCTTAAATCGAAGTTAATTATATATATCTCGTATTAAATCACGTGTTTATATTTATTATTTAATGATAAGTGATTATTAATATGATAATTGGTATTTAGCCGTGTTTATTATAAAAGAGCAATTAATTGTGTGATAAATACTGATTGTTGCAGATCATAAAGAATCGGGAAGATAATTATCACGAAATCGAGAAATCTCAAGATAAAAGAGAAGAAAATCGGAGCATTGAAGAAAAGATTAATCAGATCAATTCAAAAGCATGGAGTGGGGAACAAGTCAGATAAAGCGGAGTGAAAACGCGTAACAAGGGAAGGCTCGGTCGACCGAGCCTAGCCATTCGGTCGACCGAGCGTGTAGGTTCGGTCGACCGAGCGTGTAGGTTCGGTCACCCGAGCCTAATTTGATAAATGCATGTCAATCTTCTGGATTCTCCCTATGTCGGCTACAACTCCTATATAAACAGCAGCTACGGAATTGAGAAGACACACCACTACAACACAAAACAATTCATACAATTTTAGCTTTTAATTTTTAGTTTTCTTTTCTTTATGTTCGTTCATTGTGGATTCATTGGATTCTCCGGTCGGGGAGCGCATTAAAGAGTGGGAGTCACTCTCGTCTTCAAGGGTATGACTATTCAATTATGCAATCTTTATTCGTAGATCTGATGTATTTTATTATGGAGTAGTTTTTCTTGTATTGATTGCGTGATGTAGATTTATTTACGAACCCATGTGTTTAGGTTAGAAACGTTAAGAAGTAATCATGATTTGTTCCGACACAGAACTGTGTTCGGTCGACCGAGACATGTCATTCGGTCGCCCGAGTGCTGTCGTTCGGTTGACCGAGCGTGGTAATGTGTAGGGCAATATTATGATCGGCTTCGACTACGTCAGATTCTATGAATTGGAATTAAAACGAGTAATTAAACCTGATCAACTTAATTATTCGTCATCATAATTTAACATGAAACCCAAAAAGTGATTGTTACTTAGGATATAGATTGAATCGGCATCTAAGAAGTACGCCTTACCCTAGGAATGTTGCTTAGATGAGGTTACGGTTTATACCGGCATCCCTAGTTTCGTAATTGTGTCAGAAGTTATATGAGATGGAGGCATTAAAAGGCGAAGTCACGTAATGGAGGCACGATGATTTAGAGGGCCTAACCGGAGCTAAATATACCTTAGGGGATGACTCTCGTAGTCATAATAATTAATCTTTAACGTTTGTTTTATCTCGTAATCATCCTAATTCACATGGGGGAGTTATAATCTACTAGCGTAATCAATACTATTGTTTAGATAATATCAACCATATTATCCGTGTTTTAGTAGTCTTTAGTCTGTCTTTGTGGTCTTTTGTGTCTTGTGGTTGTCACTACTTTATTTACTGCATTTAGTTGGTCATGACCGCCTTCTTTCAATTTAGTTACTATAGGATAAAGTTGTGTTTTATTTGTGCCGAATCTCTCGTGGGATCGACCTCGACTTTATCTAGCTATACTACAATTGAACTGGTTCTCTTGCTAGTGTGTTAGTAGGCATCGAGTTAATAGTTTAACTTGACCTCAATCAAGTTTTTGGCGCCGTTGCCGGGGACTCGAGTCATTAAATTAAGATATAGCTTTTTGTTAGAACTGGATTCGTGGATATTCTGTGAATAAGAGTCTGTATATTAAAACAGTGTCGTAAAAAAATAAAAAATAAAAATATACTTATATATATAAAAAAAAAGCGTTCGGTCGACCGAACCACAGCTCTCGGTCGACCGAGAATTTGTTTTCTTTTGCTTTTGTTACATATCGCTTTTACAATATTACATTTCGCTTTTATTTACGTTTTCTTTTCTCAAACTTATCTCGAGTCTGTTTTAGTTTTATTTAGTTAGTTAAAGGCCTAGCCTTTACTAGTGATTAATTGTTTTATTGTTGTTTATTATTTTATAGTACGCTACTCAGAAATCGAAGGAACCGCTTGAGCCTTATAATCCTGAAATAGAGAAATTTGCGAGAAGGAATAGGAAGTTAGCTAGAGAATCAAGCTAAACAAGGAGAAGAGGATCCAAATCTTGAGGAAAGCGAGCAAGGAGTGGAAGAAGGACATAAAACCGATCATTCTGAACATTCTGAATCTGAAGCAGAAATGGAAGGAAATCCGGTCAATCCAAACCAGGTACCTAATCCTGTTATTAATCCTGTTATTAATAATGCCAATAATGTGAATGCAAATAATGGAAACCAAGCCCTAGCTCAAGGAGCGAGGCGCACTTTGAAAAGTTATGCAACGCCCACTATTGAGCAATTCATTCCCGCTTATCGTAGCACCGCAAGATGCATGCGCGAAGTCTATCACCCTAGGCCTAATGTAATTCAAATGGTGACCAATTATTCTACTTTTCATGGAGTCCAAAAGCGAGGATCCTGGTGTTCACGTGGCGAATTTCTTGGAAATCGTTAGCACAAGTGAAACCGAAATTAATCCCGGAGGGTAACATTCGCCTTAAGCTTTTCCTTTCACTTTGAAAGATAAAGCTAAGCAATGGCTTCTCTCTTTGAGAGGTTGGATCTATCACTACTTGGAACAATTGTTGCAAAAATTCATGAATAAGTATTTTCCCTTGGGAAAAACCTTTAAGTTACGCCAAGACATCCTAGGATTTAAGCAACAACCTAGGGAGAGTTTTGATCAAGCTTGGGAGCGTTTCAAGGAAGCTATGAGGAAGTGTCCTCATCATGACATCTCTCTTTGGCTTTTAATGCAAACTTTTTACCATGGGTTGAGAGAGACGGAGAAAATTAGAGTAGACGCCTCCAGCAATGTAGCGTTTGTTCTTTTATCTCCTGAGGAGGCACAAGGGAAGATGGAGCAAATAGCGATGAATAGCCAATGGGGAGGCAATGACATAGCTCTCGTGTGAAGATGGCGACATATTTGATGATAGTGCATCTACCAAAATCTTAGAACAACTTTCTCATTATCAACAATAAGGTAGATGGAATGCAAGAGAGGATGACAAGAGTAGAAAGGGGCCGGAATCGAGGTAGCACCTCAAAGTGAGAATCTTGGCATGTCTTGAAGAAGCCAATTATATCGGGGAGGGTGCAGGCCTAATCATAACCATCCTGGATTCCGATATAGTGACATTAATGCGAGAGAAAGGCCTAAACCGCCTACCACTTATGTACCACAAAGAAACTAAAACTTTTGGTTGGGAAGTCTGCGATAGAAAAATCGAGTAATGTCGCCACCGACAATATGGGACAACTTTCAAAATCTATGGTTGATTTAGCCACTAACTTTAGCCAATATTGTCGAAGACCGATGCTAAGGTGACCAATCAATAAGCTCTAGTCCAAAACCTCACGCACCAGAGATAGGACAACTAGCTGAGCAAGTCTCAACTAGACCTCCCGGAGGTTGCCAAGCAACACCGAGAAGAACCCTAAGGATTTGAATGCGATCATGACAAGAAGTGGAAAAGAGGTAACTCCACCATCCTTGCAAGAGAAAGAGAAAGTCACAAAGAATAAGGATTGTGAGCCAAGCAATGAGACTAATACTTCTGAGACTTTGCCTGAGCAAAGAACATATAAAGAACCTGCTGGCCCTAGAATTGAACTTTACGATAACAAGTATCCAATTTTCACTGATGTCGATCCTTCAACTCTACCCTATCCTCCACCAAATCCGAAGCCTAAGTTTGATAATAAGAGGTATAAGAAGTTCGTGGATATGTTTAGTAAGTTACAAATCAATATACCCCTAGTTGAAGCACTAGCCAAATGCCCGAGTACACCAAGTTTTTAAAAGACGCTGTCTCAACTAAAAGAAAACTTCTAGATTTAGAGACCATATGCCTTAATGAGGAGTGCTCACCATTCTCCAACATAAGTTACCCCAAAAATGCAAAGATCCGGGAAGCTTTCTCATTCCCACGCTATAGGTAATGTATGTTTAAACAAAGCTTTGTGTGATCTAGGAGCTAGCGTGAACTCGATGCCACTATCTATTTTTCGGAAGCTAGGCATGAAAGATCTTAAGAAGACCTCAATCACACCGCAATTAGCTGACCGTTCACAAAGAACCGTGCGGAGTGGTTGAGGATGTGCTAATAAGGTTGAAAAGTTGGTATTTCCTCGCCGACTTTGTGGTATTAGATATGGAAGCTAACTACTGAAGTGCCATTGATATTAGGGAGACCTTTCATGGCCACTAGTAGAACGCTAATTGATGTTTACAAAGGCGAATTAGTATTAAGAGTGAACGAAGAAAGATTTGCATTCAACGTCTTCGACACTATGAAGCAACCTGATGATGGAGAGGATGCATGTTTCATGTTAGATTCCATTGATAGGATCGTTCAAGAATTTCAACAACATGAAAGTATAAAGGATTTCTTGGATGCTGTCTTAGAAGAAGAAGATGAAGTCAAGTACGTAAGTAGTGAGGAGGAGAAGATGATATGGCCGGGATGTAGTAGAGAGAACCCCAAGGCTGTAGAGGAAGTAAGTCTGTCGGAGATTGAAAGATTCTATCATAGACCAACGTGGCATAAGTACTTTGAACTCAAACTCACTGGTCAAAAGTTGAAGACCTCTTTGGAAGAACCTCCCACAAATTTGACTTTAAAACCTCTTCCTGCGAATTTGAAGTATGTATTTCTTCAAGATGAGACTTTGCCGCTAATTATATCTTCTTCCTTGACGGACTTACAAGAGGAGAAACTAATGAGAGTTCTGAGAGAGTACCGCGGAGCATTTGGATGGACCATAGCTGACGTTAAGGGCATTAGTCCTAGCGTATGTATGCACAAGATCTCTGTGGACCACTGAAAGAAAGCGGTTGCACAACCTCGAGGCGTTTAACCCCACAATTAAAGGAAGTAGTTAGGGATGAGGTTATAAAAATGCTAGAAATGGGAATTATATTTCCAATTGCTGATAGCGAATGGGTAAGCCCTATCCATGTAGTTCCCAAAAGGGAGGATTGACGGTGCAAGCCAATGAGTTGAATGAGTTAATTCTGTGAGGCTAATCACGGTCATCGAGTATGCATAGACTTTAGGAAACTAAATGATGCGACTCGTAAGGACCATTTTCCTCTTCCCTTCATCGATCAAATGCTCGAGAGACTGAACGGGCATGCTTTCTATTGTTTTCTTGACGGATATTCGGGATACTATCAAATCCACATCTCGCCCGAAGATCGTGAGAAAACAACATTTACATGCCCATATGGGACATTTGTGTATAATCGAATGCCATTTGGATTGTGCAACGCCCCCGTGACATTTCAACGATGTATGATGTCATTATTTGCGGATATGGTGGAAGATTTCTTGGAAATCTTTATGGATGATTTCTCAAGATTTTTGGAGACGATTTTGATTCATGTCTCGCACATCTAGCACGAGTGTTAAAGAGATGTGAGGAGACGAATCTTGTGCTTAACTGGGAGAAGTGTCATTTGATGGTTACGGAAGGTATAGTACTAGGCCACCGCATATCAAAGAACGGTATAGAGGTGGATAGAGCCAAAGTTGAGGTAATCGAGAAACTACCTCCGCCTACTAATCTTAAAACTTTGCGAGGTTTTTTAGGCCACGCCGGATTTTATCGTAGGTTTATCAAGGACTTTTCCCTAATCTCTAGACCTCTTACCGAATTATTGGCCAAGGATGTGCCATTCGTATTTTCTAATGAGTGCATAAAAGCTTTCAACGAAATAAAAAAAGTAGATCGACATCGCACCCGCTCGTCGCACCGGATTGGGATCTTCCGTTTGAACCGATGTGTGATGCAAGTGATACTCTTTGTTTGGCGCCGCTTTGGGTCAAAGAAAGATAAGATTTTTAGGCCTATTTATTATGCAAGCCGGACTTTGAATGCTGCCCAAAGAAATTACGCCACAACGGAGAAGGAACTTTTGGCCGTTATCTTTGCTTTTGACAAGTTTAGATCTTACTTAGTGGGATCTAAAGTCACTGTGTGGACTGACCATGCAGCTCTTAAGTATCTCCTAGCAAAGCAAGATTCAAAGCCGAGACTGTTGAGATGGATTCTACTGCTGCAAGAATTTGACGTAGAAATCCGAGATAAGAAAGGAAGTGAGAACGTGGTGGCCGATCATATATCGCGCTTACAATTAGAGGATGGTGAGGAATTACCTGAGATAGGAGAATCTTTTCCTGATGAACAACTTTTCTCCATCACCACCATCAGGGGACATGATGATTGCGCTGCAGTTTCTTCGCGAATAGAGGTTGTGAAGGAGAAGAAGCAGCCATGGTTTAGTTTGTTTGTTAATTATCTATCCGCAAAGTACCTACCACCAAATCTCACTGTCCAAGAAAGAAAAAAATTCTTTAAAGATCTTAGACACTATTATTGGGATGAGCCTTATTTGTTTAAGCTAGGATCTGATAATGTTTTTCGAAGGTGTGTGCCAGAGGAAGAGTATAATGATATCCTGAAGCATTGTCATTCATATGAAGTTGGAGGACATTACGGGGGAGATAAAACCGCGGCTAAAGTCCTCCAATGCGGTTTTTATTGGCCGACATTGTTTAGGGATGCACACCAATATGCAAAAGCATGTCATGCTTGTCAAATGACAGGAAATATTTCACGAAGGAATGAGATGCCACTTAAGAGCATCTTAGAAGTAGAACTTTTTGACGTTTGGGGAATAGATTTCGTTGGACCCTTCACTTCATCACTATCTAACCGATATATCTTAGTTGCTGTTGATTATGTATCCAAATGGGTTGAGCCCATTGCTTCCCCTACTAACGATGCTAGGGTTGTGGTTAGATTCTTGAAAAAGAATATTTTTACAAGGTTTGGGGCGCCAGGGCGATTATAGCGACAATGGTAGTCATTTTTGTAATAAACCTTTTGAGAGGTCGATGATTAAGTATGGGGTTCGACATAAGCTAGCAACCGCATATCACCCCAGCACTAGTGGGCGGTGTAAGTCACCAATCGAGAGATAAAGCGTATCCTGGAGAAAATCATCAATACGACTAGAAAGGATTGGTCGTTACGCTTAGACGACGCTTTATGGGCTTATAGGATCGCATATAAAACCTCGATTGGAATGTCACCATATAGGATTGTTTTTGGAAAGGCATGTCATCTACCTGTGGGCTGGAGCACCGGGCCATGTGGGCAACAAGGATGCTAAATTTTGATGACACGTTGGCCGGTGAGAAGAGGATGTTAGAATTAACTCACCTGGAGGAGTTTCGTTTGCCAAGATTTTCAAAGAGCGCACGAAAAAGTTCCATGACAAAAAAATTTTGGATAGGACCTTTCACGAGGGTGATATGGTTCTCTTGTACAATTCGCGCTTAAGACTCTTCCCGGGTAAGTTGAAGTCAAGATGGTGTGGCCCATTTCAAGTACAACAAGTATTTCCTTCTGGAGCGGTGGAGCTATTCAATTTTAAAGACGGGTCCAGATTTGTGGTCAATGGACATCGTGTGAAGCATTATCACGGGCTTCCGCCTGATGCTGAAGAGGAGGTTTTGTACCTTGATGACCCTGTTTATGAATAAGCCATCTTGAACTGAGTCGAGCTAGCGACTATAAATTTAGAACTACTACCTATAACTATCTTTTTCGTTTTTATTTTTAATAAAGTAGCATGCGCCTATCACGGTTTTTTTCATCTCGCCATGTTCCGAGTCTAAGTTCGGAATAAACGAGGTTTTTTCCTTGATAGCCGTCATGTGAGTTTTTATTTAGGTTTAAATCCCTTTTGGTCTTGTCCATGGCAGTATAAAGTAAAGTGGCTTAAATTGTTTTTAGATATCTATATCTAATTATCGCCACATTATTTTATACCTTCCATGTACATGGCATTTGACGATTTCGTGGAGCTTGTTTGTTTATACAGATGTGTCTGTCTCTCCACATTGTGCCGATGATTACTCCGATATTGTTCCTTTACTTGGGTGCCGTTTCCAGAGCTAAGTCTTTCATCTTGAACTCTCATTTATTTTTGTCATTGAGGACAATGCCATGTTTAAGTGGGGGGCAGGGGACTTAGCTATATGTTAAAAATATATGTTGAAAAAGTCAAGGGGAACGGAATACTGAGACAATATTGAGCCAAAAAAATTTTATGGATAAATGCCAAGTTGTTCAACTCGTACCCTTAAACTTGTGAAGTTCCTATACTTAGAATTGATAGGAAAGGAACCAAGTTGCGTAAGTACGTGGTCATATTATACTTTTGCGATAAAATGTTAGTAGACTTAAGGATATTCATGCCAACAATTGCAAGTAGTTAGGTATTATTCAATTACTCAACATGTGAATCGCTTAGTACCGCATGAGTTATAATAATTGAAAGAAGTATGTGTACATTGCGTAGATAATTGGTTATGAGGACCTAGTGTCGATATTTGTCGACTGATGTATTATGATCTTCTAGCCGACAAAAGCGGAGTAATAAGCTTGGGACGTACCTGTGTTTTGACAATGCATTAAAACACTGGGCTTGTAGTAACATTACCAAAGTAGCCCCGCGCTTGTGGTAATATTCGATGCTATGCTTAATCTAAGATAGGGGGATACTCTATGAAAAGTTTTCTTCCTTGAGAATAGTAGTATTCGAAAAATATGCAAAATTGAAAAAAAAAATTAAATTTGTTTTTTTTGAGAGGCTTTGAGTAGTACTCGGTCTCCAAGTCCAAAAACCCTATAGATACGCTCTTGCTTATTGTTCTAGTGCTCTAACCGATGCGAGGCACAAGAAGTATGAATGCTGATGTTGGTGAATTTTGATATGAAGTCTGCATAAGCTCTAATCTTGCTACATTTATATAAAACCAATGCACATGCACACAATCACTTCGATTCATAGCGAGCAGTGAATAATGCTTACCTTATGAGCATGACTGGTATGAGTTGACTCGGGTTTCTTGTGTAAGTATGAGTTGACCACAGAAAATGTGTCGTGGGAAATGACTTATTAATGCTTTGTTCGGGACGAAGCAAAGTTTAAGTAGGGGGCATTTTGATGACAGTTAAAATATACCTATTTATGTCATCAATTATAACCTTAAATCGAAGTTAATTATATATATCTCGTATTAAATCACGTGTTTATATTTATTATTTAATGATAAGTGATTATTAATATGATAATTGGTATTTAGCCGTGTTTATTATAAAAGAGCAATTAATTGTGTGATAAATACTGATTGTTGCAGATCATAAAGAATCGGGAAGATAATTATCACGAAATCGAGAAATCTCAAGATAAAAGAGAAGAAAATCGGAGCATTGAAGAAAAGATTAATTAGATCAATTCAAAAGCATGGAGTGGGGAACAAGTCAGATAAAGCGGAGTGAAAACGCGTAACAAGGAAGGCTCGGTCGACCGAGCCTAGCCATTCGGTCGACCGAAGCGTAGGTTCGGTCACCCGAGCCTAATTTGATAAATGCATGTCAATCTTCCTGGATTCTCCCTATGTCGGCTACAACTCCTATATAAACAAAGTAGCTCACGGAATTGAGAAGACACACCACTACAACACAAAACAATTCATACAATTTTAGCTTTTAAGTTTTAGTTTTCTTTTTTATGTTCGTTCATTGTGGATTCATTGGATTCTCCGGTCGGGGCGCGACAAAGAGCTGGAGTCACTCTCGTCTTCGAGGTATGACTATTCAATTATGCAATCTTTATTCGTAGATCCGATGTATTTTATTATGGAGTAGTTTTTCTTGTATTGATTGCGTGATGTAGATTTATTTACTGAACCCATGTGTTTAGGTTAGAAACGCGTTAAGTAATCATGATTTGTTCCGACACAAAACGTGTTCGGTCGACCGAGACATGTCATTCGGTCGCCCGAGTCTTGTCGTTCGGTTGACCGAGCGTGGTAATGTGTAGGGCAATATTATGATCGGCCGACTACGCCGATTCTCTGAATTGGAATTAAAACGAGTAATTAAACTCCGATCAACTTAATTATTCGTCATCATAATTTAACATGAAACCCAAAAAGTGATTGTTACTTAGGATATAGATTGAATCGGCATCTAAGAAGTACGCCTTACCCTAGAATGTTGCTTAGATGAGGTTACGGTTTATACCGGCATCCCTAGTTTCGTAATTGTGTCGGGTTATATGAGATGGAGGCATTAAAAGGCGAAGTCACGTAATGGAGGCACGATGATTTAGAGGGCCTAACCGGAGCTAAATCTACCTTGTGGATGACTCCGTAGTCATAATAATTAATCTTTAACGTTTGTTTTATCTCGTAATCATCCTAATTCACATGGGGGAGTTATAATCTACTAGCGTAATCAATACTATTTGTTTAGATAATATCAACCATATTATCCGTGTTTTAGTAGTCTTTAGTCCGTCTTTGTGGTCTTTTGTGTCTTGTGGTTGTCACTACTTTATTTATCTTGCATTTAGTTGGTCATGTAATCCAGCCTTTTCAATTTAGTTCTAATAGGATAAAGTTGTGTTTTATTTGTGCCGAGTCTCTGTGGGATCGACCTCGACTCTATCTAGCTATACTACAATTGAACCTAGTTCTCTTGCTAGTGTGTTAGTAGGCATCGAGTTAATAGTTTAACTTGACCTCAATCAAGAATTTCGATCGTACGTCGTACAACTTTGAATAAATGATGGGACTCTCTTTAACTCAGCCTTCACAGGTTCCAAATCCCCAAATTGTACTGCTGTAAACAGCCCATCTTCATCATTCATCACTGAACAACTAAGCTTCTGACCCATTTTCCTAACTACCCAGATTGTCGACAGGCTGTCAAGGAGCTTGCTTTCTGTGAAATCTGGCACATCAGAGAAGCCTCCACCATTACCACGGCCGTATAACATCATCAGAAGCAACCAGATCGACCGTTGAACACCCAAAGCAAATTGAAAATTGAATCGGCCAAAGAAATGACCGCCGCCGCCGCTAAAAACAATCCGCCGCTCTGCATTTTTTTGCTTTACCGCCTCTCAAATGAAAGAAAACCCACAACCTAACTAACGAAAGCAACTGGGCCTCATAGTGATTGGGCTAATTACACCTGGACCTTGGGCTATGAACAGTAAACGTAAACCAATTAAAAAAACACGTGGCAAGAATGTAGGACTTTTCCTTCTTCTATATATAGAAAGATACTTAGTGGATGTATACCGCATGCAGTGCGCATGACATCATCATACCCACTCAGATTTTTTGCTAGCATTTTTGCGTGTTTGGTGTTCCCAAATATGATGGAGCCAAAAGGTATGAAGGTTGTTTGAAGGATTATTGAAGAAATAATGGGCATACAATACTAAAAGTAACAAATTATGTAATTAGCGTTTTGGCTAATAATACATACCAGATTTTACTGCAAATGTGTTGATGGTACATGATATACATCCATGTGAACATTGTCTAAGGATGTTTTCTATTACAGAAAGAGTAGTCAAAAAAGTACAAGCACAACGGTAACAACTGAGATGTATGCTACATGCTTGGCGACCATGTCAACATCGTTTAGGGATGTTGTCTATTACAAAAGGGGAGACAAAAGAGTATACAGACTATGGCAGCACCAGATGTGTATGCTAAATGGTTGACCATGGTTGTTACATCAGTCTAATACTAAAGTTTTAACAAGTCAGTTAAGATACAAAATAAGCAACATATTTTCAATCATTAATATTCCATAGAGGCAGAATGTTAATGATGCAATATGACTGCATTATTTATAGAACATCTTGTAGATCATATGCAATTAAAATCCACACCAACAGAGGCTAGGTCTGTTTATCTTTGCCCTTGATCTTCTTTGTCGGAGTAGTTTGGAGTGGATAATCGGATGTATTGACTGCAGCAGAAACAGCAGTATGTTGAGGGGGTCCAACTATAAAAGGAAGAAAATAACGCAGGTCTTTAAAAAAGGGAAAGGTTAACACGTTACTTGAGTAATAACCTAAAAAGCTATAAAGTTGGGTAAGCAACTCCGAGCTTGATTTGCATCTGCAAATGACAAACAAATATTTGTTTCACTATTAATAAGAAGAAAAAGGCAGTAAGTGCAGTGAACAAATCAAAGCTCAATATCAATGACATCCAGAGAATGCCTCACCGGCTTCTTAAAAAATGATTGGCTCTCTGTGTGGCAAGAGTACTGAACAATGAGCCCCCCTTATTTATACACAATGAGCCAAGGGAAAAGCATTGGAACTGTGAATGAAATCACAGTTTGTAAAAACAAGCGTTGTTAGAAAAGCAAAAGTAAAGTATGAAGAAGGTGAAGTCTTTAGCGAAACAAATTGTTTCTAATAATAATAGTAAAACAAAAAAAAGAACACATGTAATAACAAATAACCACCACATGTGTAGACAAGGGGACAGAAACAACAACAAAGATCTGCAATCATGTTTGAAGTGTGGTTAACTGATCTAAATTCTCACATCCTAGTATGAAAACTTGTAGAATATTTTAATTCGAAAGCAATAATGACAAGAAATAACACGACAGTTTCTTTATATATAAAAAAACAGGATGACTGAAATCGCTGCATATTGTCAAGAACCATGTGTCGGGACAAATAAAGAAATAGGTCCTTATGATTGGGAAAGTAGAGAAGATGTATACCACAAAGCAAATGAAAGGTAACCAGCACTCCAAACTTTAGCTCCAGCATGATCATTCATCAGAACCTTTATATCAGAGGAGAATATGTTATTGCAAGTTCCATTAACGGAAACTTGTCTTTTCAAATCAACAAAAGACCTCTCTAACACCAGTGCAGCCACATGCCTTTCCTCTGATGTTACAGACCTTGCTTTAGCGATAGCTTTCCATTGGCATATCAAAATAGCACCATTTTCAGAGCCGGACCATAGATCCCACATAAAAAATGGGCATAAAAAACAGTTGAGAAGGATCACTGCAACACAATGTCTTGTAATACTTTCTACAGTAAATTCTCTGAGGTAACATTCAACATCTTGAGAAAGAAAATACCTATTCCTGCATGATGCTACCAGAACGGTGAAGCTGTTTCCAAGTGATGCAGGACATCCAAGTTAGTAATAGTCCTTTATAATAGTATTAAATTAGTTAATATCCATTGGGCTTTTTAAGTGTTGAGTTTTACCTAAATGAGTTTTTTTAGCCTATAAATAGTACAAGTCTCCTAGTTGCTAGAGAATTATGTAATCTTAATCCTATTTCATGAATTAAAAATCCTAAGAGCTTACATTTAGCTCTTGATTTAGCTTTACTTTGTAAATTTTCTAAATCACCTGAGTGTCAATAGTGTCAGCGCAACAGTGGGCTACATTAGAAGCAATGGGTGGTTGAAAGGGCTGCACGAGTATGGATACGTGGAGTGCGGATAAAGGAATATTAAATAAACAGATGCATTATTTTTAATTAATATATGATACGGGTATAGGGCATATGTGAACATATTAAAAGTATAAGGACCGGTTCCCTCCATTTTGGTAGTATTTCACCATTTTGGACTTCTTATCATTCATTATTAAATGGTAGTTACTCGGTTTTCAACATGGTTCTTCTATGCATGTACACATCCCGTATCCAACTTTTGAAAATTACAAATGAGTCAATCTACCAGACAGAAGTACCCGTGCATATCTGTGTCGGATACGGGACAAAGAGTGACTACGAAATCAATTTAATACCAGCCTATATGCAAAAACAGAGTCATTCACTACCGTCGAAGAACTAAACAGCAGTGATTAAGTATGAAAAGCGCAAAAGAAAGACATGATCTCCTTAATTATTCAAAATGAAGTAGAAGCTTAGCACTCACCATAAGAAGTCATAATCATGGAAAGCACAGGTCCTCTATAAGCCTGCCAAGAAAACTTTTCCTTCAAAACACTTCTGCTGACGCCATTAACATTATCCATTCTCCAACATCTTATTCTCCCGCCTTTATGCCCACTCCACACCTATCTATGTGCATCATCCGCCACAAGACACAGAGTTGCAGCAAGTGAAGCTGACTCAACAAACGGCGGAGTATCCTCCTCTGGGTTGTCCTCCTCCTCTTCAGCAGCACCATACATATTTTCCAAATCCCAAGCACGAATCCCGCACTCTGACCTGACCCAAAAGCTGCTGACCATAATTCACACAAACAATATTTCTCAACAACTTCCCTAGTTGCAGCATCACCAGAATTTGATGTCTATTATTTTTAAGGCCTCCTCTGTTTTTCATTTTATAATATACATGACAATAAGACAGCAAAAGGTAAAAGCTATTGAAGAAACAAAGGCATTACATATATATACATTTCTGAAAGAAAACGATGCAAAGCTTCTATCTAACAAACACACAAGAAAATTAATGGAAAAGAAATCAATTGTACCTCAGATTGAAACAGAAGATTCAGCGAATTGTCGGCAGTTTCCTAGTGCAATAAATGAAGGCTGCCGGAGTTATGTGTGAACAATTGAAACACACGTAAATGTCTTCCCATACATAAGTGAAAAGGCATGGAGTAATATTCCAATTCTAGGTTAAATATATAGTGCATATTAATGCTAAATAAGAACATAAATACTACCAAATGTGCTTGGTTGTACATAGGTCTAAAAAAGGGAGGATTATGAAGAGCTGTACCGATGTTAATTTGTCAAAATAAGCATGACTGAGACAACAATTTTCTTAACGCTTTGTAAAGAAAGATGCCGATCAAAGGGGAGCTCTTTCAATGCAGCTGGTAGTTTGTTGTCAAACACTCCATAGATTTGGTCTCGTCCTGGTGGACTGACACAAATAAAAAGATAGTTAATAGTTATTGTATAGAACAAACCAACATTTATGATGGATACACAGATGCGAGATACGAGGAGACATATGCGTAAATATCAACTCTTGAAATGAGCATACAAGCATTGAAGACATTAAAAGAAGAGAAAGGACTTCTTACCCGCCATCAAGATACTCCTTAAATATTTTGTCAAAAGGCCGGTAAAGTTCCAAAACAGTGTACACCTGGGCCTATACTCACACCATTAATATTTTACGAGATAAACTTTTACTTTAAAAGAAATATTAAAAATTAAATAACTGTACGCTTGCATCGACAGCTATAGGTCTTCCCATGTGGTCCATCTCATTTTCAAGTTTGTGGATTGTTTTATTGATCGTTGAAGTTATACTCGGTATTCTCGCCTTAATCACAGGCTCTAGATGTTGAAAAGAAAACCAAACACAAAACCGATCAACTCCTAAATCAACCAAAACATTAATGTAACAGAAACCGAGAAATGCATACCCTTGATAGAAGTTTTGCAAGATATTCAGAACCCATTTTGCTTGCCAAGTGTCCATAATTAGGACTCGAAGCAAAATATTTAAGCTCTCTCCGCCTAGCAACAATTATATCGACGTTCTTGTTGATATCAGCTTGTGAATGATTAACTATACCAATCCAGGGATGCTACAGCTTGTAGGATTTACCTTGAAGAACCTTTAAACAGGGAAAAACATAAAACGTCATTTAAGTAAAAAACCAAATTAATTACAAAAACAAACAATCTCTTGCTAACAAAGAGAGAATAATTTTTTAAAAGATGTGTTGCTGAAAATGACTGATAAAAAAAAGGCAAATACTCCATAAGGAAGCCGTGGACTCGCCAGAAAGAAGCCGGTGGACTCGCCATAACGTGTTCACATATAAAACTAACCAAAGGAGTCCGATTATTCACCTGAAAATATTTACATCATTCCACTTTTTATTCAATAGAACAATTATATCATATTTTAGATGTGAAAAAGCTATATTCTGATGAAGGAAGTCCAAAAAAAACTCACATCTAAAGCATTGGTTCCTTTATCCATCAAATCAAGCTTTGTTAGCACTGCGAAAATACGCTCACCTGGGAAAGCGCCAAATGTTTTAACGGGAGAGAAAGACATACATATATACCTACATACATACATATATAGAGAGGGCTCAATTATCAGGTAAAAAACATATATATGTGATCATACTGTATTAATGTTATACCTGTTGGATCCGTTACACAACATCCAGAAGTTGCTGTCGAACCAACTGAGAAGATTCCAGCAAAGGTAGGCGCCATTTGCTACCTCAAGTCCTAATAGTTAAGGTTATAAATACCATCAAACAAATCCCTATTCAAACTATATCAGCAGAATGAAAGTAGTAAACAAACTTACCGGATAATCCATGATTTAGCGGCAGCATTCATAATGCTCAAATATTAGTTGTGAGCCTACCTGTAAGCACACAAGCAAAAAAGCTAAGATGGATGCAATAGCTGAATGCTAAACAGGGACAGAATAATCTGAAGGGTGGGTACAACCATAAAACAGAACTAAACATGAAACTTTAAGAAACCAAGCAGAAAAACCCCAAATGCACAAGCAAGAGGTATACATCATGGTTTTTTTTGGGTAAATTTTATGTATAATGCAAAAACAACACAACCAAATGTACAAAAGGATAGAATTAGACCTACACAAACAAGCACCAACTAAAATTCCTTAAAATTTGCACACCATCATCTAAGACAATTTATATTGCACGTTACTCCACTCAAAATTTACAGCATATTGAGTAGAATCTGTACATGTCTCCAAATTTAAACTGGGAAAGCTAATGATAAAAAGATTAAGGCGTTTACCCTGAAAAACTGTGTAAGTTGCGCACAATCTTCTGCTATGGGCTCAACTGCACTCTGCAAAATATATAGCAATCAATTGTTCTAGAAAATGAATAGGTGCTCTGAAAAAATAGATTGAATACCAATCTCCAATCCTAAAGGTTCAATCTTTAGGCATCCGAACGGTCAACCCTAAATCAACACAAAATTGGCACAAAATTAGGACAGAGATCAAAGTTTAAATCAGTAATAATATCAGCATCGTATCAAGGAAAGGTCAAGCCTTTCATACCCAAACCTTCAGAATAATAAACGATAATATACGATATTAACCAGAAGAACATCACCTTTATTGCGAATTTTATTGCGAATCAACAGAGTCAAGACCTCGTCATAGACTACGTTGCTTAAAATCGAATCCGTGGTGAAACAGAAACGAATCCGAATACAATCAGTAGTAAATCGTCATAAAGATGACAATTTTCGTCTTCGAACCTTGCATAAACGTGGTAGCCCGGTATACGATTCACGGCAACGGGCTGTTTTTTTTTTTTTTAGGGTAAAAGGCAACGCTCTGTTCTTACCATTTGGGAAAGTAGGCATGTGATGATATGTAATATAAGAAAGTTATAAAAAAAAATAAATAAAAAAAAAAAAATAAAAAAAACCAAGCCACGTGTCATGACAAGGGGGCTTGTCCCTTGTCTTTGTATATAAGTACTAGTGCGGTCGATGCTCATTCCAATACTTTCGTTATAATGTGTTTCCAGTATGTAAATTCATCATTTGTCTTTAACATGTGAAAAGTATTGGTTATTTAAATCACACCATGAAACACGTATTTATTTCTCATCCAGCATCTATAACAAGACTATTACTTCAAGACTAAAATTAGAGCCTAAAATCTGTAAAAATGCAGGCCAAAAATCTATTGTAAACTGGCCCAAGGGTTAACCGAACCTGTGAACCGAGACCAAAGATACTCGAGGATGTGAGACGACGCCAAGTAAACAAAGAGGATACCACCCATGCAATCACAAGTGATCATCAATTTGAGCGCCTTCGCACGAGATCATCGGTACATACTCTTTAAATAAGATTGGTCCTACAAATGCCTGCCCCGCATTCTTCATATTCAGCCTTTGTATGACATGCCTATAAACAATAATCAAAACAAAACGGTTTTCCCCAATTACTAAACATCATAACAAAGCAACTAACCAAGCATAACCCGGCCATTAACGGATGAGGGATGAGGGATGAACGGTAAGGGAAATCCAACGACAAAGGCACCAACAAATCTAACTATGGGAGCCAAAGAAATAATTACCCGTAAATCGCAAACAACAGAATAAGCCAAAGAAATCCTTCCACATCCAAAAGCACAGATGATAATAGGCTTCAAATCAAGCATAACATTTGCCTTATTTGTAGTAATAAAAGCTTGAATAACAACATCATTTATCATGAATGATGCGCTTTGGTCAGTTACTTTGGTAGGTCCATTTCCAAGCTTGACACAAAATGTGACGGCCCGACGACAACGTTTATCACCGACCATTTTTTGCAAATGGTTGAAGCAACACCCTTATCTCCCAATTTGATCCAACCAGGACACAAGACTTAGAATTAATTTTTATAAGGCGCATCCCACTACCAAGTGGTCCATACAAGCCAAGCAAATATCGAAACACAACATGGTCAATTCAAGAGATACAAAATCAATCAAAATTAAATGTGTCAAATAAGTGCTCCATTCTTTAATGGGGCATAAAAATCCACCAAGATTGATTAGGAAGGTGGCAAAGTCTAACTTCCGACTTCAAAGCCGCCTTAATCAATCGCCACAACCGAGACCCTCTCATGGGGAGAAGGTGGTAGCCTGGCGGCGGTTGTTTAGACCTTGCGGGTCATTGGATTAGTAGTCATTGATGCCTTTTACAACGTGCTAGATAGTGTAATTAGATGTCTCAGACTAGAAGTCCCTGGGGAGCCTTATATGTGAATGAACTTAGGTGGCTAGTTAACTACGTAATAAACATATGTGATGAGTCTAAAAGCTAAAACGTTGTAATTCTTGGTGAGGCACATTTATGATTCGCAGCATGGAATCATTTCTCATACGTAACGGACAATATTCGGGTTTTGGGAAATGTTCCACACAGAACCATCCGTGCCATATGAGGTGCTGAATATGTCCCGGTGCATACACATCATTCGGGCATTATGTCCTTGAATTACAATGTAACATAGATAATTGCTCGTGATGGTGCTAACAGACTTAGCAGAGGGGAGTGTATCTCAATGCAACCTATGTGGTAGAGATTGTAGAACTTATCTTGTTATGTATGATATGCTATGTTGTGTGTAACCGTTTCTTCTACCCCTTACTAAGTACGTATGTACTTACCCTTTTTTCTTTATTGTCCCCACCCCGAGAAGGTGGTTGTTAGGATGATGAGTACGGTTATGATGACGGAGCCGACGTTTGAGCTTAAGAGATTATGATGTTATGGATTTTATTTTATGCGATTTTATTATTCAGTTTTTGAGAGATAGGCTTTAGTATCTTTTCAGTTTCAAATTTGGATGTAATAAGTTAAACAATATTTATTTCGTTTTTGTCGTTTAATTTTCTTAGACGTAGATTTTGGGACTGGTGATTCGTTGTTTGTCGTTTGACAATCTTTTCCGAGTTATCTTTAGTTTTAATTTATTCCGCTTTTACTCTGATTGATTGTTACGAGGCTTATGTATATATTACTTTTGACGATTTAAAAATTTAATATATGCATGCCGGGCGTTCTTTTTGGATAAGGACTCGGTATCCAGGACAGGGCGTCATTCAGCTTCCCTCCTAAGGGTAGTGTTGTTATTGTAAGCTTTTCACCTAATGTTGCATGCTCTTTCAAGGTATGCATCTCACCTTTTTGCCAGTCAGGTCTTTAAAGACTACTATGACATACATTTGCAATTATTTACCCTCAACCTTTTGCCAATCTACGATAAACCAGTTCAAGCATAAGGTAGTCTTTGCCAAGATGCCTTCCGAACCTACCTTGCCAACCAACATATGCACTTCACAGTCTTATTAATTTTCAATTCAGATTAATGCACCTTGCGCCTTCTCAACATTAAATCTCTTTCAGGCCATTTAGAGCCATGAACCACCGGACACACCTTTTGACGTTCCCTCTTTAGTCTTTGTGGTTCTACAACAATTTTGTTAAACCAATTGAAACGTCTGTTCTGTTTTAACCTTTTCATTCCCTCATAATGAATAACCTTGAGCATTTATTCTTTGGCATTGTACTACACCTCTCGAGTAGTGCAACCTTGAACCCTTGAATTGGGCTGTCAATTATCTTTTACACCTCTTTTGGAAGTTTAAATTAATTTTACGAAATCAAACTTTATCTGTCATTTCTTAAGTATCTTTCATCCTTCACCCAAGAGCTTGTCTACAACTCATTTTCAAAACTTTTGATTCTCCTTCACATTACCTTGAAGAAATTTCTATCGTCTCTCAATCTTGAATTAACCTCTCTTTGATGCAAACTTGGACACTTTTTGGCAGTTTTTTTTTTTTTTTTTTTTCATTCTAAGACCTTTTTGGTATGCTCGTTTTGGCACCTTAACATCTTCACGTTGAGATTCTTGCTCTCTTCTTGATTTCTCGGTTGTTTATTCTTTCAGGTGCTCGACCTTGCACTTTTGCTTTGTTCTTTTGTTATGGAATGATTCCTCTACAACATTCATGCGAACTGAGGATCTTCCTAGTTCGCCAACAACCATTTCGTTTATCAAATCGTTAACGACTAAGGTCACTTGTAAGACGTTCTCAAGTCCAATATTATTTTCCCTCTTATATTGGATGTTCACAAGTCCATCATATGATGTTTCTCTTAACGACCCCACTTCCTAAGGGCTTATGTAAAATCTCATTATCTCCCTTCCAAGTGGCCTGAGTTCTTTTGTAGACCACCGTATCATGCATAATTCCACTATCTTAAAAGAATTCTATCTACAAGAAAATCCTTTTGCTTCTTCTTTGGCTTACCAAGTTGACATGCCACCCTGGTACCAAATTTGTCACTTTCAACTTTTTTTTGTTTTCCAAGTTAACCCTTATTGGCATAGAGTTTGGATCAGACCGTCAGGGTGAAATAGTGGAAAATGCGTGTTTCTCCTTCCCAAGAAGTCTTAGAGATCTTTCATCTAGGATCCTTGCAGTCTTACAGCAAGCTTGTGCTGCAGTGATGGAATTTGAGATCAAACGGAGTCAATCGTGTCAAGAGTTGCGGACCAGTTGGAAAGTTTAGGCATTTGATGATTCCTTCAGCAAATTGAAGTAAAGTGCATTGTATCATTGATTTCAAGACTCAGGACAACAGATGAGATCGCGAAGAATCTAGACGAAGATTTAATTGTTGTCGATTTGTTTAGCGAGTGGTCGATCATCAAACCAACAAAGGGTTAACGAGTTAGATAAAGATGGGAACCTTCAGTATCAGAATCGACTTCGTGTTCTGAGTGTGAAAAATTTGAGGGAAACAGTGACTGATGAAACCCACAAGATAGCATTTACAGTTGTCCTGAGGCAACCAAAGTGCAAAGAGAGTTGAAACGGCATTACTGGTGACAATCTATGAAGATAGAGATAGAAGAGGCTGTTTACAAAGATAGCTACCACGCCAATATCCAGATGCCATCTTCTTAGATCTGTATAGAAGAAAGCGTAGAACACCAGTTTTCTGGAATGAAGTGGAACAGTGACATATTACAAGACTAGAGTTGTTACAACAAGCCAACAAGATGTTTTTAGTGGACCGTCGCAACCTCGAGATGGCACAAGATAGGCCTACGAGTTAGGAAAATGGAGGAAGAAGACTATTAAAGTTTGAAGCTGAAGATAAAATGAATCTCAAGACGTTCCCAATTAAAGGAGTAAGACGGCTTGGGAAGACTTGCAACCAAGCCATAGTTATGAAGGCTCTTACGTGATCTTAGCTAAACTTATGCATTTGGCTTATCTGTTTGGAGTTACCAAAACCTCTTTCACGAGTGCATGACGTCATTCATGTATCCAATGTTGTGGAAGCAAGTTTTGACAATGAAATAGTTGAAAAGAACTTGACCTACGTGGAAGAATCAACTGCATTTTAAACGGAAAATGAAGAAAGTAAGAAGGAAGATGTATAACTAGTCATGGTTCAAATGACGCAATCACACACCGCGTAAACGACATGAGAGTTAGAAGACAAGACGCTTTGTGAAGTTCCAGAGCGGGTTGTACACACTTCCAAGATATTATTGAAACAATGAAAAATTAAAATAAACTTTATCTCGAACTCCAATCTCAAACTCTGCACCTTGACTATCGTCATAGCCAAACTCATCTACCTGCCAATATTCTCAGGGTGGGGTACAATAAAGAAAAGGGGTAAGTACATTTTGTACTCAGTAAGGGGTAGAAGAAACGGTTACACACAACATAGCATATCATACATAACAAGATAAGTTCTACAATCTCTACCACGTAGGTTGCATTGAGATACACTCCCCTCGCTAGATCTCACTTAGCACCATCACGAGTAATTATGTATGTTACATTGTAATTCAAGGACACAATGCCCGAATGATGGGTATACACCGGGACATATTCAGCACTTCATATGGCACGGATGGTTCCGTGTGGAACATTTCCCAAAACCCGAATATTGTCCGTTACGTATGAGAAATGATTCCATGCTACTTAATCATAAATGTGCCTCACCAAGAATTACAACGCTTTAGCTTTTAGACTCATCACATATGTTTATTACGTAGTTAATCTAACCACCTAAGTTCATTCACATATAAGGCTCCTTAGGGACTTCTAGTCCTAGACATCTAATTACGCTACCTAACATGTTGTAAAAGGCGTCAATGACTACTAAACCAATGACCCCAAGAAGGTCTAAACAACCGCCTTCCAGGCTACCACCTTCTCCCCAGAGGGTCTCGCTTATGGCGATTGATGCTAAGGCACCTGAAGTCGTAAGTTAGACTTTGCCACATAACATATAATGTCTCAAAAGACATACATATCACATTGTATCAATTAATACATAATATCTATTAATTTATCCACGCCAAAATTCCTTTATTTTTTAAACCTTACGGTTGTTGCCTGAATCCAACATATAGTATTAATAACAACCTGTACCCAAAATTCATAAGCACGGCAAACTAAAAGATCGTGCTCAAAATCCTTTGGTTTGGGCTGCATGTCGATAATATCGGATCCGAATATAATGTTTTGACAATAGCCTAAAAAGGATCCTCACCTCCTGACTTAGGGTTTGGGCTAAGAGAGTAATAAGTTATGATTGTGATGTTTTAGAAGTTTCCTTGAAGTTTGATCTTCTTCGGGAGTAAGTCGCTTAGTAGGATGTTTGTAAGGCTAACGCTATGGTTTCATTTGCAGCTAAACAAGCACAAAGACGTTACCTTCTAGTATGCCATGTCTGAAGTTCAAAACCTTTTATACCTTTTCTAGTAAAATACTTCCATTCAATTCCTCACTTGAGGTATTTGAGTTCAATAACTTCTCGCCATCTTCTATCATGAATTATCTCAGAAACATATCTTCTTAAGCCTTCCTTTGTGAACAAGTCCACTCCTTTTACTTTTCAAAATCAAAGAAACAAGTTCTCTCTAATGTTGCATTGTTGTACTTTCATTCTTCCTTTTAAATCTAAAATTGATTAAATCTCCTAATGACGTAACATTCTTCTTACTTGTGCTCATTCTCGCCTTCCTCCTAAGGGTAGTGTTGATATTGTAAGCTTTTCACCTAATCTTTGCTCGCTTCTATCAAGGTATGCATCTCACCATTTTGCCGATCAGTTCTTTAAAGCCTACTATGACATACATTTGCAATTATTTACCTCAACCTTCGCCCAATCTATGATAAACCGGCTTCAAGCATAAGGTAGTCTTTGCCAAGATGCCTTCCGAGCCTACCTTGCCAACCAACATATGCACTTTACAATCTTATTAATTTTCAATTCAGATTAATGCACCTTGCGCCTTTTCAACTTTAAATCTCTGTCAGGCCAGTTAGAGCCATGAACCACCGGACACACCTTTTGATGTTCCCTCTTTTGTCTTTGTGGTTCTACAACAATTTTGTTAAACCAGTTGAAACGTCTGTTCTGTTTTAACCTTTTCATTACCTCATAAGGAATAATCTTCAGAGCTTATTCTTTGGTATGGTACTATTCCTCTCGAGTAGTGCAACCTTAAACACTTGATTTGGGCCGTCAATGATCTTTTACACCTCTTTTCAAGTTTAAATTAATTTTACGAAAATCAAACTTTATCTCATCATTTCTTAAGTATCTTTCATCCTTCACCCAAAAGCTTGTCTACAGTGCTCATTTTCAAAACTTTTGATTCTCCTTCACATTACCTTGAAGAAATTTCTATCGTCTCTCAATCTTGAATTAACCTCTCTTTGATGCAAACTTGGACACTTTTGGCAAGTTTTTATTTCATTCGAGACCTTTTGGTATGCTCATTTTGTCACCTTAACATCTTCACGTTGAGATTCTTGCTCTCTTTTTGATTTCTCGGTTGTTTATTCTTTCAGGTGCTTGACCTTGCACTTTTGCTTTGTTCTTTTGTTATGGAATGATTCCTCTACAACATTCATGCGAACTGAGGATCTTCCTAGTTCGCCAACAACCATTTCGTTTATCAAATCGTTAACGACTAAGGTCACTTGTCAGACGTTCTCAAGTCCAATATTATTTTCCCTCCTATATTGGATGTTCACAAGTCCATCATGTGATGTTTTCCTTAACGTTCCCACTTTCTAAGGGCTTATGTGAAAGCTCATTATCTTTCCTCCAAGAGATCCGAGTGCTTTTGCAGACTATCGTATCTTGCAGAATTCACTCTCTCAAAAGAATCTCATCTGTAAGATGTTATTTGTTCGGAGGTTTTTGCATCAATAAACAAAAGAAAATTTATAAACCCTAACCTATATGCAAAACTAACTCCTAACCGGCCGAATACCGGGTTGTTGATAGTAAAGCGAGATAAGTAAGGGGTCGATCCACAGGGAATTGGGATGTTCAATCTAATCTCATTAATTCCTACCAATTGTTACTCATAAAAACAAAACGAAAGAAACAAACGAAATAAAAAACATAAAAATCAAAGAACATCTAAAATAAAACCTAAGCTATAGATACATGGGATCAAACAATATACAAACTAAGTGATCTCAATCCTATTTCATCTCATGATTTTAATTCAAATTGTGGTTTCACCTTAACACGAGATCCAAATTCCTAATTCCTTAGTGAATTCGTTTCTCAAGCTATGAATCCCTAATTCCTTAGTGAATTCAATTATCGATCTCTCATCTTCCGAATGTTGAGATCAATATTTCAAACAAAATGAAGGTGTAGATTCAAGTTAACTCTCGTATTTTAGAATCTAACAACCTAGATAATTAACCAATTAATTTGTCATCATTAACGATTAAAAATCCTATCTTTCTATGGTGATCTAACGTTACTCAACTTCCGTATGTTGTAAACATATCAATTAGTAAACGATCTTCCGATATACGTTCACACAATAGCATCATAAACATAGAACGATACAACTCAAATCAAGATCATGAAAATAAAAGAGGCTTGAATAAATTATAAAAAACTCACATAGTTTTGGACAAAGGTTGAACTCCATGCATCAACTATGAATGAAAAACAAAAGAAAAACATCATAAATCTAACCTCGATCACCCGAGCACAAGGCTCGGGTGACCGCCTTGAAACCCCAAAAGTGTCGCCGCCTCCTTGAAATTTCGAGTATGTGATAATTGGTATCATTAGGGTTAGATATGGGTCTGTATTTATAGAAGAGTATGGCGGCTGGGCTTAAGTCGGCGTTGACGCCCGTTTACTTTTTGGGCGCCCGTCCACTTTGCTTGACGGGGTTTGACGCTGCTTTGGGCAAATCCCTGAACTCTCGATCCAATTCTTCACTCTGAACGCCGATTCACATCTTGACGCAGCTCTCGGGCGCCGCGTCCACTCGATCTTGGGCGCCACCCACCGGTCAAACTTGATATTTCCATCTTTATCTTGATTGATTTCTTTCCTTATCTCTTCCAATCTTCCATAAATGTGATTGATCCTCTTCAATCTCGAAATTAGCTCTTTAGGATCACCTTTTCCATCATCAATGAGTATCTACAATAATAGGAAAAACATACCAAAACATAACACAATTCCAAAATAATATAAAATCGCAATTTAAGCACATAATTCGTTACGTTTTGAAATTATCCTATTAAAAACATCATTTACTAAATATTTAAATATGAGGCTCGATTTCTATGAAAATAATCCATATACGGGGGAAATTGATATAAAATATATCTTAATAAATCGTATAATTTTACCCTAAACATTATTTTGTTTTCCCTTTTGGTAGCTATCTGTTGTATCATGATATAATACCTCATACTTCGATTTTGAACCAATTTCAAACTTCCATCGATCTGGAATCACCATGTTTTGTTTTGTACCCCATCAACTTCTCTTGTTTTGAGAACTTAATGCCTCTGCTTAAGCTTACCAAGTTGACATACCACGCTGGTGCTCAACTTGTCACTCTTCATTTCTTTTTGTTTTCCAAGCTAACCCTTATTGGCATAAGGATTGGATCGCACACGATGTAAATTATGGCAAACACATGTTTCCTCCTTCCTGAAAAGTCTCAGAAATTTGTCATCTGGGATCCTTGCAGTCCTACAGCAAGCTGGTGCCGCCGTGATGAAAAAAGAGATAAAAAGGAGTCGTTTGTGTCAGGAGTTGTGGATCAGTTGGAAAGTTTAAGCAGCCATGACATAGTCATTAAACGGAAGTAAAGTGTGTTGTACCGTTGATTTCAAGATCCGAGTCAGTGATGAGATAGTGAAGATACAAGACGAAGGTCCAGTTGTGTTCGGTTACAAGCGAGTGGTCAGAACCATACCAGCCAGTGGATACAAGTTAGATGAAGATGGCAACCGTTGGCACAAAAAAAAAGTGTAAAGAGTTGAACACCAATGCTGGAGGCCTTTCATGAAGATAGAGATTGCAGAGTCGCCTACGACAATAGTTACCACGCCAACATCCAGATGTCATAATTTGAAGCTCTGCATGGAGAAAGCATGGAATGCCCATCTGTTTGGGATGAAGTGGAGCGATGATGTATTACAAGATGGTTGATAGAGCAAGCCAGGGAGGAGATTGAAGTGGATCGCCGTAACCTTGTAATGGCTTAAGACAGGTAAGAGTTGGGAAGATGGAAGAAGAAGACCGTTGGGGTTTGAAGTTGAAGATAAAGTGTATTTAAAGACGGCTTAGAAAGGAAGTCAAGTTGAGCCCCAGATGTGAAGGCCCTTAAGTGATCTTAGCTAAATTCGGACCTTTAGCTTATCCGTTTGGAGTTACCATAATTCCTTTCACGCAGTGTATGACGTTCTTCATTAGTCAATGATAAGTGAATGCTTAACCGACATTGATGTGGTAGTAAACTATGACCTTGAAATAGTCGAAGAGAACTTGACCTACATGGAAGAATCAAGTGCACCTTAGATCGGAAGATGAAGATAGTTAAGAAGGAAGACGTACAACTAGTTTTGGTTCAGTAGAGAAGTCACACACCAGCGGAGGCGACATGAGAGTCAGAAGACGATACGTTTTGTGAAGCTCCGTTTTACCTCCTAGTTATGTTCAGTTTCGAGGATGAAACTTGTTTTAAGGGGGAAGGGATGTAACATCCCGAATTTTCAAAAAGGGTAAAAGAGTAATTGGGATATTTACGGTGACCTAATTATTATTTTTCCTAGCTATTAATTAAAGATGATTCAATTATTATAAAAGGGATTTAGTTATTAATTTATTGGATTTAAATTAATGGCTATAAAAATAAAATAATCCCCACATATTCTAAGATTGTGTTCACGTAATTTCAAGAGAAAAAAGAAGACGGCAACGCAGAGAAAGGTGCGACGCATGAAAAAAAAAAAGGGGTTCGGGCACCGCTCTTTCAATTTCGGGCTTAAAGGTTGATAATTTGTGCGATCGCAGAGAGAAAAGTGATCGCCTCGTATGCGGCGTTTTTTGACATCAACAATTCCGTATTTCATTCTTCGTAGAATCGAAGGAAAATCACAGGCTTTTGAATTGGTGCTTTGGTTTGATTTTTGGATCAAATTTCTATCGAGGTGGTTGTCAGGATGATGAGTACGGTTATAATGACAGAGCCGACATTTGAGTTTAAGAGATTATGATGTTATGGACTTTTATTTTATGCGATTTTATTCAGTTTTTGAGAGATAGGCTTTAGTATCTTTTCGCTTTCAAATTTGGATGTAATAAGTTAAACAATATTTATTTCAATGTTTTGTCGTTTGATTTCTTAGAGCGTAGATTTTGGGCCTGGTGATCCGTTATTTGTCGCTTGACAATCTTTTCCGAGTTATCTTTAGCTTTAATTTATTCCCTTTACTCTGATTGATTGTTACGAGGCTTATGTATATATTACTTTTGACGATTAAAAAGTTAACATATGCATGCGGGCGTTCTTTCCGATAAGGACTCGGATCCGGACGGGCGCCACAATGACCTCATTCCGACATTTCTACAAATTACCACACAGACAATTGGAGAAAAGCTCGGCAGCGGAGATGCAGTTGGTAAGGGTATTGATTAAGAGAAGAATTATTATCCGCAAAAAGAGATGAAGGTAATTAGAGTCATATTCGACATTGAATTGGAATGTCAAGACGTGAGAGAATGAGAATGAACTTAAACGGGCAAGAGAGGTTGATTGTGGACCACCAGCTATCTATGGTTAGGGTACGTAGCTCGGGATCGGGAGGTTTCTGGTGAAGGTGGTGGTGCGGTTGATTAATGGCGGAAATGGAGGTGTGGCCAATTGAATAGATGATAGGCTGCTGGAATTTGAGAGATTACAAGAATATAAAATAGATAGAGCTACGTTAAAGGGAAATGACAATTTTACCCATCGTTAAGTATGTAAAAATGATAATTATTAACAAAAGGTGGCAAATGAAACAGGATAATAGTTTATGGTTGAAATTTGATCAATTAAAAATTTAGGATCATAAATTCATTAAAATATATTGTTTAAGGATGTAAATCGATCAAATAACAATTTAAGGTTACAGAAATTTTATGTGGGTATATTTTAAGGGGTGATACGCAATATTCTCTTATATTTTCAATTGTAAAAAATAAGGGTATAACAAGTAGAAGAGCACTAAATGCATGATACTAACTCAGATAAAAAAAGCAACAAAAAAAATATTTTGAAAACTACATCGGAGAATTGTGGAAGTACTTAATTGACTAGCATTTTTTTCTTGATCATAATTTGACTAACATTTTGATTGACCTAGATTTCATGTAAATAACAAAAATAGAAAGAAAAAAAAAAAAAGGGATCAGTTTTTGAATTAGTCCTAAATGATTATCAAGTGTTCAATATTATAGAGGTCAAGAAACAATTAAGTTATTAAAAAAACAGTTATTTTACGTATCAAATTAAAGTAAAATACGAATATAACCTTCATTTGGAGCTAGTTAGTTGGATCTTATGATATGTGACAACATATTGATACGAAAACTATATACGCCGAAATAGATTATAATCCTGCATTGGTATCAAGATTCAGCCACTTAAGCAAAAAAAAAAAAAAAAAAAAAAGTAATAGACTATTGTGCTAAAGATTATGAAGATTCATGTAATACTCCGTATTTTCACGTAAGGTCGTAGATGTCCTTTTTTGGAGGGAAATAATTAGAGAGTTATTATTTTTCTTTTCCATTTAAAATAATAGAGAAAGAGTTGGGTTTTATTGAAGGGTATTAAGGAAATGCAAAAGGATCGTTAATACATCCTAATGAACCATAAACCCTCATTTACCCAAAAAGGGAAAAGAAAAGTGGCTGGAAGGTTGAAGAGAAGAGAAGAGAAGATGTAACGCCATTTCCTGACACCAGTCTATCCTATCCTAGGAAAACGCGTCAAGCACATATAAAATAAAATAAATTCACTTTATACGTAAGCCTCTACTACGTCGTATCAAATTAAAGCAAACGGAAGCAAAAGACTCGGGTATAAAAACTTTCAATAAAACAAGAATAGAAATACGACTAAAGATGGAAATGTAACTTTATTACATTCAAAAGAAATTACGAAAATCCAAACGAAAAGTACGACAAAACTCGTAAGCCCAAAAGTCTACTCCAAAAGTACCACAATAATCTAATAAATGAAAAGCAGAACAAATAAGTATTTAAATCTTCATTGAGGCGCCATCAAACGTCGTCGTCGAACTCCTCCTCGTAGAC
The DNA here is from genome assembly GCA_026214975.1 of Gentiana macrophylla. Classification (NCBI taxonomy): domain Eukaryota; kingdom Viridiplantae; phylum Streptophyta; class Magnoliopsida; order Gentianales; family Gentianaceae; genus Gentiana; species Gentiana macrophylla. The sequence goes on along the minus strand of JAOBSW010000215.1, from coordinate 127,341 downwards.
ATGATCAACATGTTCGTCTTCTCACCCCTCCCCCCAAACACATAGAAAACATGCATTTAAGGTAAGTACAACGTACTTAATAAAAGAGAGAAGCTATGACAACAATTAAGATTTATAAAGAAAAGATATTTAGTTATTTAGTTATTTATGTGAGACCGACTCAATCTGGAGTTCATTTCATGTCCATCAACTTGAATTGACTAAACGTTTCTCCTTAGCTTATCTATGTTACAATCGCACTCAAGGGCACTACGCATATCCAAACTGGGGATATTCTTGGCAACATATTAGTGGATCACACCAATATCCACGGAGCCTAGAATAGGTAGACTCGATAAGTACGCACATATCGGTGGAGTCCTCTCAGACTTAGGGTTTTTTTGACTCACGGAGTTCTTCCACCTTCGTGAGGTAGCACGCGACATCGCGATATAGACCGGTGCCTATCCAAGAGAGACATGTTTAATCTTTTACTAGTCAAGTACGTATTTTTATTAGATTATTAACTAGCCACCTAAGCGTTTTCAATTAATCTTCCTCACCGACACTACTCTCTTCCTAGACCACTAGACATTAACAAAGCCTAGCAATTACACAGACATTGATGAATACTAATTCATCAAAGCACAAGCCTATTATGCTCTTCCGACGGATCCGAACTTCAACTCCCTTTAAGAGTACATTCGGTGTTTTAACTGAACGAATCAGAAGCTCAATTCAGCCTTGTTTATATTTATACATGTTAAGGGTGATTTTGTACGGTTTGTAACATTATATTTGATAATGATTTCCTCCGTATTTGTATAATTTGCATAGAAAACGAGTGTTCAAATGATTTATTAAGCAAGTGAGTTTTTAATTAGTTTATTCGCAAAATGAGGTTGTGTATGTGTTTTAATTATGGTTTTACGAGTATTTGGATTGTGTTACGTTTTGCCGGTGTTTTGATGTCATGTAGGTACATGTTGGAGGCTAAATCGATGATCAAATGTTGATATAATTCGAGCTAAATCAAGATAAAGATTGAAGAAGGAAGAGATAATGATCAAGAAACCGGAACCAGGCACTTCATGGGGATTTTGTCCACACTTGTAGGCACTTTCAGGAAAGTTGTCTTGATGAAAGTTGTAGAGGATTGAAATAGCTTTCAACGCATGTTGAATCACCTCATTTGGAGCCCTAGAAGTGAAGTTATGAGCAAAATACTGAGCTGAGTAGTGGACGGGCGTCCATAAAAGTGAATCGGCGTCCGTAATCGTATTTTACATTCGAGAGAGTTCAGACGCGTTACGAACGAGCGCTCATTCTCCGTTCATAGAGGCTGGACGAAGCGTCCAAGATAGTGGACGGGCGCCCACGGCACCGACTCAAATAAACCGACCTAAAAATCTATAAATAGCGCGCTTCACCAAACCCTAAACATACAATTCAACCCTAAACCCTGTGGGCACTTTGGCTGCGTTTTTCCTTCGCTTTTCTCTAGTTTTATGCACTTAAACTTCTAGATTAGATTAGATAATTTCATGTACTTTTATTCATCAATTCGAGTTGTCAAGAAGATGCTAAGAGGCTAAACCCTCTTTGAACAAGCGTTGTGAAGCCTTCCTTCAACCATTCAGTTTTGATTCGTGATTAATCTGTGAGTATCTATTTCAAGTTCGTTTCTTTTATCATGTTTTGTATGTTTTATTGCATGTTTAATCGAAAGATGCTTGCTTTGATGATTGGTTATGTGATGAGAGTCATGTCAACCCTAGATCACCATGATAAAAGAATAGATCTTTGATCTAACTAAAACGAGTTATTAGATTGATTTTCTAGATTAGAAATTGAAAGATTTCACGCCTAGGTTAGAAAGACGTAATCTTTAACATCGAAAGATAAAAGATTAGAAAGCGAACTCGCTCACAAAGTAGGAGTTTATGCCTTTGATTAGGTGAATCACGACTTGAGTAGAGATCACGAATTAATCCGAGTTAGAATTGAATGTTGATAGGATAGGTGGATCAATTGCTTGTTCGCTCGTTATAAATTGATTTTAATCCTTTAAACTTGAATTGCTTAGCTTTAGTTTTACTTTTCCTGCACTTTAGTTTAGTTTTTATCGCTTTCGGTCTTGCCTAGCATTGGAGCAATCCTCTGTCTAGTTACTTTTTCTCGCATATTTGTTTAGGTTAGATGTTCGTTAGGTTAGATTCGTGACAATAGTTAGTTTAAAGCAAAAACTAGGATTCACATTCGCCGCCTCCCGTAAGATCGACCCGGCATTAGCCTCCATACTACGATCCTTGCACTTGAGGTTAACCGGTTTATTACTTGTTGTTTTATATTGATAAAATCCGGGACAAGTTTTTGGCGCCGTTGCCGGGGAACCGGACGGTTTGCCTAGTTTTTGTTTTCGCTTGTTTTTCGCTTTTTACGTGTTAGTTCGGTTTTTTTCTCTTTCTGCTTTCTGCGCTTTAATCCTCGCTTTTAGGTCGATTCCTAGGAAGATTAACCTTTAAGTAGTTAGGATATTGGTGTTTTAGATTAGGGTTAAAGTTTCTGTTAGTGATTAGTTTTTTTCTCCCTGTTTTTCCTGCTCTGTTTTCTTTACTTTTCTCTCTATTCTGAAATCGTTTCTGTTCTTTTTCTGGAAAATTTTGCATATGAACGAGCGTCCATACCTATGAACGCCCGTCCCACTGTGAAAATTTCAACTCTGCTTCGCTTTCGACCCCTCAGGCGCTGCGTTCGGTTTTACGAACGCCCGTCCACTTCAACCTCCCAGTGCGACGCCCGTCCGGACCTCGGGCGCCCGTGCCTCCCCTCCTTCTTGTCTTTTCGTAGGTAGGGTTTTTGTTTCTATCCTTTCTAGTTTTCACATTGATTAGGGGACATCTAAGGTTGAATCATCTGACTCCACACCTTTCACGATCAAATTTTAGGATAAAAGGGTCCGTTTAGCACTTGATAGTATTTTGGCAATAACTTTCGGCTCGAGTGTCGGATTGGCGCGCAGACCCCAATTCGAAAGCTCGTTCGACGCCGACGACGTGGCGGACGGCCGGAGGCCGTCCGACACCGTTTTCGAGTCAAAATCCACTGTTTTCCCTTCCATTTTGGGGTTAGAAGATTTCAACACATGTTTTTCCTCTTTTTAGTGTTTTCTCGCTTTTCTCGCTTTAAATTTTCTTAGGTAGTTTATAGTTTTGGTTATTAGGGTTTTTCGTAGTTAAGTTTCGTAGTCTTTTGATTCCTCTAGGTTTAGTTATCCTTTCCTCTGCTCTCTTTTTCCCATGCTTTCCTGGCTTGTTACGATATCGTTCGCTCAAAAAATCTTGCCTATGGACGAAGCGTCCACTAGTTTGAACGCTGTTCACTGTAAAATTTTCATTCCATGGCGTTTTCGATCCTTGAACGAACGTTCACCGCTTGGGCGCTGCTCGTTCGGTCTATTTTCGGCGAGGCGCTGTTTCACATAAGTGGGCGCCCGTCCGTCCCTCTTTCTTTCTTAATCTTTCTCTTTTCTTCTCTTTTCTTTAGGTTTTGATCTTAGATTAAGGTTTTTAATCTTTTAGATATCAGGTCTTTAATTTATTAGTTTTTAGGTTTCCTTTCCTTAGATTTAGGTTTTCTCAACTTGATTTTGGGATCGGTTTATACAAACTCGTAGTCACAAGGACCATTACTTTGCTACCCTGACATCGAGCGTACCATAGTCCGACCCAATAGGCGAAGACTTCGTTTTGACGAAGGAAAAGCCAAAGATCAAGAGTTTGAGCTATCTTTTCAAAGGGAAATCGAAGAAATTGTAATAATGGCGGCCAAGATAGACGGACATTGGCGTACTACGCCATGCCTGGTGCAAGATGCACAACCCAAATATCGTCTTACCACCATTACCGCACAAACTTTCGAACTCAAACCCGGTCTCATTCGGATGATGCAAAGATGCATCAATGTTTCACGGGTTCCCTATCGAAAATCCTCACACACACGCGTACACACATTCCTGGAGATATGTGGTGCGACACGCATTCAAGGTATGAGTGAGGATGTGATTAAACTTACATTGTTTCCGTTCTCATTGAAGGGAGAAGCTAAAGAGTGGTATAGCTCTCTCCTCCGAATCCATTACCACCTGGCTGCATTGGAGAAAGAATTTTAAGCCAATACTTTCCACCGCCAAGACAAACCCCAGTGTTTGAGGGAAATTTATAATTTCTATCAAGCGAAAATGAATCTTTCTTTGAGGCATGGAAGAGATTTAAGGCTCTTCTTCGTAAATGCCCCACATGGGTTAGACTTGCAGAGGCAAGTCAATACTTTTTTCGGTGGATTGACCGAGCTCACCAAGGGCATGGTCAATAGTTCATCAGTGGGGCTTTCCGAGGAAAACGCCTCAGAGAGGGTGGGCATTGTTCAAGACATTGCCAAATATAATTATGCCCCTCCTTTCAAGTCGTTCAGCACCACCACCTCCTCCTAGGATCGAGGAGGTGAAAATGCGAACGAGATTTCCATCTTTGAAAGCGGTATGGCTACGCTTACCACGCCTCCAAATCCGAGTTATCGACTCCTTCATTTTTGCAGAACTCTCAAGTTCTCAGATCGCGAGAATTGTTCTCGATCGCCATATGGTTGGCCAATGTCAATTCAATTCCTCCTTCCTTTATCAAGTCAATGCCGCCCGAGAATCATGGATGATATAATCAAGTCGCATGCCAAGTATGTGGCGATATGGGCACATCGCTCGTTTCGTCCTATGATTGGGCAGAACGCAGAGATCAATGCCTTCAATGGCCGCACGAATCGAGGTTTGGAAATCAATTCACCGCCAAGGCAACTTTCAAACCAGGGTTTCCACCCAAATCAAAACCTAAATTGAATTTCAATCAAAACTCAATTTCAATCGAAACCCTAGTTTTAATCGTAACCCGAACTTGAATTCTTCCAATCCAAATCAAGGTTAAATCAAAGTTGGCCTAACAATCCAAATCTGCATTTCAAAGTCGGTCCAAATAACCTTTCTCTCAAAACATTCGTAACTCTCAAGGTCCATCTCACGTTGATGATCCGAAGCTAGATTGGACTCCTATCGAAGGAGTCAAGGAGCGAGAACAATAACTTCCAGAGGAGCAAAATAATAATATCCAGTTGTTGATGAATTCGATCAAGCACCTTGAGAAGCAAATGGTCGACCAAAGAAGCTTCTAGACCATCGTAAGCGGATGCCAAACTCCACGGAGAGAAATCCCAAAGGTGGTCATGTAGCTCATAATCGAATTGAATCTTGGCCAATGCAATCGACTTGGTTCCTTCACTTCCATACGGTGGAGAGAGAGGCTGTGCAATGAACTTAAGTGTGGTACTCAACTGAGTGGTCCCCAACCAGGAAAACACTAGCCCCTCCTCGCCAAAGATAAGGCGGGAGAAATCAGAGCACCCATCATCCCTTTGGCTACAAGCGGTACTCAGTGGTGATCCCCGAGAGGTGTAGAAGTTGAAAGACATCAGTGGTGATCCTGATAGGTGAAAGAATTGAGATTCCTCGAGTGGCTGATCCCTTGAGGAATGAAGAATCAATTAAGAATCCTCAGGTGGCTGATCCCCTGAGGAGTGATGAATCAAATGATCGTCAGGTGGCTGATCCCCTGACTAATAAAAAGAATGATAAGACGGTGAGGTGGAAAGATGTGGAAGACAAAGCAGTTAGTTCGTCCTCGAAGAAAGTATTTTCCGAGGATGATTTGAAAAAGCTTCCATTTCCACCGAGAAAGAGCAACATCCCATTGCATGAAGATAAGAAGTACGGAAAGGTGCTTAATCTTAAAAATACTCAGTTAATCTTCCACTATCGTAAGTTTTGGTTGAAATGCCTAAGTATACTAAATTCATCAAGGATGTTGTTTCTTCAAGAAGAAGTTAGCGAAAAATGGATCGAGCAATTGGTGAGGATTGTTCAATGATCAATTATCCGGACTTACCAATCAAAAGAGGTGACCCCGAAAATTCGTGCTCACATTGCAAATGGGAGGCTTAGTGTTTCCAAATTCTTTATGTGACTGGGTGCATCCATCACCTGATGCCATTGTCTCGTGGTGTGAGCAAATTTGGGTTTACAAAGTCTTCTAGAACCCACTTCCATGAACCTTCGATTCGCGATAGATCTTCTAAGAAAGCTTCAGGATTCTCAAAGACATTTTAGTCCAGATCGATAGATTTACCTTTCTGTTGATTGGTACGTCTTAGATATGGGAAAAGATGAGAAAGTCCCCGATTCTTGGGAGACCTTTCCTATCCACGCTAGGGCCCTCATCGATTGTGATGGTGGGCAAGTAACTATTCGAGTTGGTGACCAAGAGGTGAGCTATAGTGTCTCTAAATCCATTCAAGTACCCTCCGGTTCTCCAACCGGCTTTTCTATTGAGGAGTCATTTAATGACTTCAATGACCGTATGGACGAGCAAGTCAAGGTGTCGTGGAAGCGAATATGAGCGATTGATCGATAATCTGAATAGTCATGGTATGGTTAATCTAGACCGCTTAGCGGTGATTTTGAGGATGAGCTAAGAGAAGAAGCCTTGGCGATAGGGACCACTAAAGTAAGCTCAACGATGTTGAGTTGAAGAGTGGCGATCTTAAATCAAGTCTAGAGAATCCTCCCGTAGATTTGGTACTGGCCGTTACCTAAACATCTTAAGTATGTGTTTTTAAGAGAGAGGTGACAAGCTTCCTTTGATCATCTCTGCCAAGCTATCTCGTATGAAGAGCTTAAACTCATTAAACGTCTTGCGCAAAAAATGAAAAAGCCTTTGGATGGCGGTGGGAGATATCCGAGGATATCTCCCGACATCTCTATGCACAAGATCAAGACTGAGGAGGGTGCAAAAGAGTTAGGCAGACCTCGAGAAGGCTCAACCTCTCACATGCAAGAGGTAGTCAAGAAGGAGATCATTAAACTTAGAGATATGGGTATCATTTACGCCATTCTTTGACAAAGAATGGGTTTCCCGACTCGGGTAGTCCCCAAAAAGGGGGAATTACTATTGAGAAGAATGAGAAGGGAGAAGAGATAGCATTGAGGCTCAATTCTCGGATACAGAGTATGTGTCGATTATCGAAAGCTCAATGAGGTCACACCGAAAGATCATTTTCCCTTCCATTCATTGACCGGATGCTTGAGCGTCACGCGGGGGCACGCATTCTACTCGCTTCTGGATGGATATTCGTGATACTTCCGTATACCCATCGATCCTCGTTGACCAAGAGAAGACCACTTTCACCGCCCCTATGGTACATTCGCCTACAGCGGATGCCATTTGGTCTCTGTAATGCCCCACCACCTTTCAAAGGTGTATGATGGCAATCTTTGACGGGCTAGTTGAAAAGTGCATGGAGATTTTTATGGATGACTTCTCGGTCTTTGGTCACTCCTTCGATGATTGCCTCGATAATCTTGATCGGGTGTTGTCAAGATGTGTGAAAAGGACTTAGTGCTTAATTGGGAAAAATGCCATTTCATGGTAGATGAAGGTATAGTCCTTGGCCACAAAGTGTCCGCCAAAGGTATAAAGTAGATAGGGCCAAGGTAGAAGCTATTGAGAAGATGTGTTATCCTAAGAATGTTCGGGAAGTCCGAGGTTTTCTCGACATGTCGGCTTTCTATAGGAGGTTCATCCAGACTTTTCAAAGATTGCCAAGCCCCCGCTCTACTTTACTCAAAGAAGACGTTACTTTTGATTTTGATGAGAATTGCAAGCGCGCGTTTGAGAGAGCTTAAGAGTAGACGATCTCTCGCTCCAATTTTATTTCACCGACCGAACTTGCCCTTTGAGCTTATGTGCGATGCATCCAACTATCTTTGTTGGTGCGATCTTAGGACAAATAATCGAAGGAAAGTTCCACTTATCTATTACGCCACCACACGTTGAATCCTTCGCAAGTTAACTATACGACTACCAAAAAGGAATTATTGGCCGTAGTGTTTGCTATGGACAAGTTCCGTAGTTACTTGTTAGGTGCTCAAGTGATCGTGTGTGGATCGATCACGCCGCTTTGCGGTATCGATGACTAAAAGGATGCTAAACCGCGCCTCTCATGCGTTGGATACTGACCTACACAAGAGTTTGACGTTCAAATCAAAGACAAGAAGGGCAGTGAGAATGTAGTAGCGGATCATGTGTCTAGGATGTTAAATGAGGAAAAGAATGAACCAGATGATATAGATCTTTACTTTCCTCTAGAAAACATCATGTTGATCGATGGCCGTTCTCCTGATGTTCCTTGGTACTCCTCCATTGTGAACTACCTTCATGCCAAATACCTTGATCCTGAAATGTCTTATCAAGAGAAGAAGTTCTTCTCTGATATGAAATATTTCGTTTGGGATGAACCTTACCTTTTCAAGATTTGCAAAGATGGTTTGCTGAGGAGGTGTGTTCCCGAATCTGAGCAACGCGATATAATCGAGCAATGCCATAGTGGACCCACAGGTGGTCACTTTGGTCCTTGGAAAACAGTTGCGAAGATCTTTCAATCCGGTTTTTATTGGCCAACGATCTTTAAAGACACAGAAGCTTTCTGTAAAGCTTGTGATCGTTGTCAAAGAACCGGAACTCTGACAAGGCGTTTTGACATGCCGTTGAAACCCATCCTAGAGTGCGAAGTCTTTGATGTATGGGGTATCGATTTTATGGGACCTTTCCCATCATCCTGCGGTAACAAATACATCTTAGTCTGCGTCGACTATGTTTCGAAATGGGTGGAGGCGGTAGCCACTCCTCACAATGATCATAAAACGGTCATGAAGTTCCTAAAAAAGAATATCTTTGTGAGATTTGGATGTCCACGTGCCTTGATAAGCGACGAAGGGACACATTTCTGCAACCGACCACTGGAAAAAGTACTCGAGAAGTATGGCGTTCGCCATAAAACTGGCACACCATATCATCCGATGACTAGTGGTCAGGTTGAGCGAAGCAACCAGAGTCTTAAGAAAATCCTGGAGAAGACGGTGAATAGTCATAGGAAAGACTGGAGTCTGAAGTTGGACGATGTACTTTGGGCATATAGGACTGCCTATAAGACCCCTATGGGTACATCGCCATATCAAATGGTCTACGGGAAACCATGTCATCTGCCTGTCGAGCTAGAGCACAGGGCGTACTGGGCTACGAAGTTTCTTAACTTCGATTCCCAATCCTGTGGCAAACACCGCCTGCAGCAGTTGCATGAGCTGGATGAATTCAGACTCCAAGCTTACGAAAGCGCCAGGGATTAGTAAGGAGAAGATGAAACTCCTCCACGATGCCAAGATAAAGAAGAGAGAATTCAAGGTCGGTGAGCAAGTGTTACTCTACAATTCCAGGTTGCATTTGTTTCCTGGCAAGTTGAGGACACGTTGGTCCGGTCCTTTCGAGATTCTCCAAATCATTCCTGGAGGTGTGCTAGAATTACGAGGTTATGGTGATCAACCGTTCCGAGTTAATGGTCAGAGGTGCAAGCACTATATAGGTGAACATAAAGAAAAGCCTTTGATTGTTAAATTCCTCGAAATCCTCGGGTGTGGGACTTCAAGTCAACCACTTTGACGAAGTTTTCACCCGATTTGTTTTCGAGGATGACGGTTGTGTTAAATCAAGATGTTCTAGCGGTGAGTGCTTGATATGGAAGAGTTTGAAAGGGAGCGACAACTTAAACGTCATCAGAGGAACCGGAGAAGAAAGAATGCAACCATGGGGAAACTTAAAAAGGTATGGAGAGCTTTCAAAGATTTCACCCCATGTGTTCGCTGCTGTTTCTGCGGCCACACTACTGATTCAAGCTTACACGAGGTAGTGGCTGGCAGAAAGGTTAAATGGCCTGATCCAGGCTGAGCTTCAAATGTGTCGAGCTAACGACATAAACCAAAAGCGCTACTAGGGGGCACCCTAGATATCTGTTTTTTTTTATTTATTTTCTTTTGTTCTTCTTTTGTGTGTCTTAGTTTAGTTTTGGTCTAGTTAGGGTTTTGTGTGAATCTGCTCCGTATTTGTGGTTGACGGTTGAATGTTCTGCACTTTTCCTTGGACGGTGATTTTTCCATCTAAATGATTATCTCTTCTGTTTCATATGATATAATTCCCCCCTGTCCCCGAGATACTTTTCGTGTTTGTCAGGTGTGCAGGATAGTCTTGAAAGCGTTTGTGAGTTTCAGACGGTGTCAGTTTTCTGGTGGATGGTCCACAATCTACTGATATCCTCGAGCATTCCTGGGTGCTGCGCATCATTCCAGAGTTGCTCCCATTCAAACGACAATCAGCTAAGTTCTTTCTTTCTTTTTATTTCTGCACAACATGAGGACATGTTGTAATTTAAGTGTGGGGGAGGGGAATAAGCTATGTATCTACCATTTGCTTAATATATGATGTTTCTGTGCAAAATGGGCTTAATTTTTGCAAAATTTTCGACACTTTTGTTTTTGTTTTGTCCCGAGTAGGCAATACACGTTTTGTTCGGTTTGTTGTAGTCATTGATGCTGTATACCATATTTTTAGTAAGTTAGTTGTTTCACCAAGATTTATTTTTCACGAGCCATAGTGAATGATGAGCTATTTTTATAAAGTTATACCCCGTTTTGGATTAGTAGTTTTTGATTTTCTTATAAGTCATGTGCTTAGTGCTACGTATATAACTTGGGATTTATGATAGTTTGTATTTAGTTCCGTAGTACGTTATACCGTGAATATCTAGACGTTTGAATGTGATAAGTAACACGGGACTAATGTCAATTAAAAAGATAAGTTAATAGTTGGTTAATAAGGGTGTGTCGGAAGCTAGTCGATGATTTGAGTGAGGTAGGGTATACCACGTATGTCCTATACCACTATGATGACTAAAAGCTCACGACAGTTAGAGAAAGCTGCCTTATGATTTGAGTAAGGTAGGGATTATCTCGAAATGTCCTATTCTCGCTATGAGGCAATAGCTTCTTCTAATGTGTGTTTAAAGTGAAATAGTTAAATCAACTAAAGAATCGGTACTATATTGAATATAAGACTAAGTTATCGTCTCATCTTATCCCCAGTGAGAAACCCAAAGATATGATGTAGGGATTATCCTCTCTGAGTATTTCGAAAGGCCCTAGATTCATTCGATCATTCTTTTCGGGATATGTCACGTTTGTAGGGTGCATCTTATGAGTGTCATTTATTACTAGTCCACGAGGGGGTATTAGCTAGTTTTGCTTTGAGTTCCTCAAGTTTGGATTTAGTGGAAAATTTCTATGGCTATGCACACACACGGGTGAACTTCTAGTTTATTGACTATATGGTATATGTGTTGAGATGTCTATATTCTTTACGAGCCTTTATCTTGTTTTGTTTTGCTCGGGACGAGCAAAGTTTAAGTGTGGGGGAGTTGTTAAGGGTGATTTTGTACGGTTTGTAACATTATATTTGATAATGATTTCCTCCGTATTTGTATAATTTGCATAGAAAACGAGTGTTCAAATGATTTATTAAGCAAGTGAGTTTTTAATTAGTTTATTCGCAAAATGAGGTTGTGTATGTGTTTTAATTATGGTTTTACGAGTATTTGGATTGTGTTACGTTTTGCGGTGTTTTTGATGTCATGTAGGTACATGTTGGAGGCTAAATCGATGATCAAATGTTGATATAATTCGAGCTAAATCAAGATAAAGATTGAAGAAGGAAGAGATAATGATCAAGAAACCGGAACCAGGCACTTCATGGGGATTTTGTCCACACTTGTAGGCACTTTCAGGGAAAGTTGTCTTGATGAAAGTTGTAGAGGATTGAAATAGCTTTCCAACGCATGTTGAATCACCTCATTTGGAGCCCTAGAAGTGAAGTTATGAGCAAAATACTGGAGCTGAGTAGTGGACGGGCGTCCATAAAAGTGAACTGGCGTCCAGAATCGTATTTTACATTCGAGAGAGTTCAGACGCTCGTTACGAGCGGCGTTCATTCTCCGTTCATAGAGGCTGGACGAAGCGTCCAAGATAGTGGGCGGGCGTCCACGGCACCGACTCAAATGAAACCGACCTAAAAATCTATAAATAGGCGCGTTTCACCAAACCCTAAACATACAATTCGAACCCTAAACCCTAGGGGCAGCTTGGCTGCGTTTTTCCTTCAGTTTTTCTCTAGTTTTATGCACTTAAACTTCTAGATTAGATTAGATAATTTCATGTACTTTTATTCATCAATTCGAGTTGTCAAGAAGATGCTAAGAGGCTAAACCCTCTTTGAACAAGCGTTGTGAAGCCTTCCTTCAACCATTCGGTTTGATTCGTGATTAACTGTGAGTATCTATTTCAAGTTCGTTTTTTTATCATGTTTTGTATGTTTTATTGCATGTTTAATCGAAAGATGCTTGCTTTGATGATTGGTTATGTGATGAGAGTCATGTCAACCCTAGATCACCATGATAAAAGAATAGATCTTTGATCTAACTAAAACGAGAGTTATTAGATTGATTTTCTAGATTAGGAATTGAAAGATTTCACGCCTAGGTTAGAAAGACGTAATCTTTAACATCGAAAGATAAAAGATTAGAAAACGAACTCGCTCACTAAAGTAGGAGTTTATGCCTTTGATTAGGTGAATCACGACTTGAGTAGAGATCACGAATTAATCCGAGTTAGAATTGAATGTTGATAGGATAGGTGGATCAATTGCTTGTTCGTTCGTTATAAATTGATTTTAATCCTTTAAACTTGAATTGCTTAGCTTTAGTTTTACTTTTCCTGCACTTTAGTTTAGTTTTTATCGCTTTCAGGTCTTGCCTAGCATTGGAGCAATCCTCCTGTCTAGTTACTTTTCTCGCATATTTGTTTAGGTTAGATGTTCAATTAGGTTAGATTCGTGACAATAGTTAGTTTAAAGCAAAAACTAGGATTCACATTCGTCAGTTCCCCGTAAGATCGACCCGGCATTAGCCTCCATACTACGATCCTTGCACTTGAGGTTAACCGGTTTATTACTTGTTGTTTTATATTGATAAAATCCGGGATGGTTTATGTGTATCTACTTTCATTTGCTCATATTAGTTATAATTTTCTATGAAAAGTGCAAAATTTTCAAAATTTTGTTTCGTCCCGAGTAACATTTCAATTGCATGCTAGTTTTATAATCTGGCACCCTTTAGTTGTTATCAGTAGTCATATCATGTTCTGAGAATAGGTTTAGTAAGTCGATACTCACTTGAACTTCATTTCACGAACCTATTAGATGAAGAGCCAAATATAGAATAGTTTCCGGTTAGTTAAAGGAAAGTTAATTCTTGATCTGAGATAACACTTATTTAGCATTAATGAAAGTTAAGAACTAGTGCTATACTCACAGTTAGAATCTCAAGATACCTTAGTGTTTTGAAAACTTTAAGAGTCTTGAATGTGTTAGAAATATATTTGACCGAGAGTTTCCAAAGAGTTTGAAAAATATAAAAATATATATATATCTATAAATAGAAATAAATGAATAGAATTTCTTTGCGGGAATTTTGTTTGTAACTATCACCTCGAGTCCATTTGGATACTGCCCCAAATGAGGAGTGTGGTTTACCTTGGACAGTATGGGTTCGAGTGATCTCGTGGTGATTTGCCTCTAATGTAGGGGTGTGTGTTATACTTTTGAGACAGACGATAGGAAATATAAAATATAAAATATACGTTTTTTTTTGGAATTCTAAGTCAAGTTGATCTAAACCCAGTAGAGACCCGGAAGGTATTTTCTTGGTACTAAGCAAAGGAATTTAATTGTGAGTCGTTACTATGTTCTTGGTAATTAGTTTTTGTGAGGTAAGTCTTGTAGATAGAATGAAGTTTTCGTTTAGTTGACCGGATAACTGTTAGTGCTTGATGTATTATATCGAGAGAGGATCGGTGGAAGTTTAGTAAGTTCTGCACACACATCACCGAGTGGGGTCGATTTGCTGAATACTAGCTTGTCATGATTTTGACTATATCTCGTGTCAGGTTATGTGGATTCTTGATAGTATGTTCTTGTTTTGTCTTGCTCGGGACGAGCAAGGTTTAAGTGTGGGGGAGTTGTTAAGGGTGATTTTATACGTTTTATAAGGATATTTTTACATCAATTTTCCCCATATATAGATGTTTTTCATAGAAATCGAGCTTATAATCGATTACTTGAGTAAATGGTGTTTCTAATAGGTTAAATTGCAAAACGTAGCGATTTATGTGCTTAAATTGTGATTTTATGTTATTTTGGAAATACGTTACGCTTTGGTATGTTTTCCTATTGTTGTAGATACTCATTGATGATGGAAGAGAGGATTTTAGAGAGCCAAATTCGTGCTTGGAAAGGATCAATCAAAGTTATGGAAGATTTAAAGATATAAGGAAAGAAATCAATCAAGATAAATGTCGGTAAATCAGGATTCCGGGTAGTGACGACCTTGCAACGAAGTTCTTGATATGATATACACTGATTTGACTCTCGACCTCAAGAGAAGAGTTGTAGGGCTTGAAGAGAGGATTCTACAGGATTTTGAATCACTCCATTCCGACTTACGAGGCCCGAGATATGAGCATTACAAGTTTGGATGCTGTTGCTGAAAATAGCGGACGGGCGTCCGACCTTGTGAACGGGCGTCCGGCACCGTTACTGTAGCAACCGCCTCGGATTTTCTATAAATAGCAGCAGATTTTCAACCCTAATAATATACCATATCGAATTTTTACACAACAAAGCTTCTTCTTTGAACCCTAGAGAAGTCAAGCGGCGAAGAAGGCCGGCCGGTGAGCTTCATGCTTGGCCGGCCGGTGGTGGTTAGATTAGATATTTCTTTTTCTTTTCGTTTCTGCTTTCTTCTTGTTGCCGCCATGGTTCAGCCATGAAACAAGCTTGGTGAAACCTTTTGCAGCAGACACTTTAATGTCAATTCATGGATGATTTTGTAAGTTTTAATTCAAATTGTTTCTTTCCTTTGTTTATTTGTATCTTGCAATTTATATCGGAAGATTATTGCTTGTTGATGCTACCGTATGACGGAAGTCGGTGTAGTTTAGATCACCGTAGGAAAGATTAGATTTTTAATCTATACATAACGGAAGTTCGTAGATTAAATATCTAGGTTTACGAGAGGACCACAATTTGATTAATTCGATGCAATATTTTCTTAGAATTGAATTGAGGGATATCACCGTTACCGGAAAGATATGATTTTTCACGTGTTTATTTCATTAAGTTTTTCTTGTTTTCTTTCATGATTTATATGGTTATATGTTAATCGAATTTAGATAACGAAAGTTAATAGATTCGTTAGATTGCCGTGAGAGAGATTAACAATTATTGTTCCAACAAACGGAAGTTGAGGGATAAGGTTGTTAGATTAGGATTTAATCCGTATCTTTGCTTCGTATAGATGTTAGTTAAGACCGGAAGGTAAACTAATGAATGGCGTGATAAATCGGAAGAGGAAACGCTTCTTTAGATAAGATAATAATCCAAGATAACTTGTGAATGAATATGTGTTAATCTTATTTCTTTCGGTGAGATGATGGTTGTTGGGAAGAGGTTGATCATGGTTTGTTCATGGTTGTTCAGTAGATAGATTTACCGCTTTCGTAGATGTAGTTTTATTTATGTTTTTATCGCTTTTATCCTTCCTGGCTTTGGATTAACAATCCTCTGTCCAGTTTATTTTCCGTTTAGGTTTAGGTTTTAGTTAATAAAGAAGGATTAACTAGATTAGATTCAATATCCCTTTTCCCTGAGGATCGATACCCGTACTTATCCAACTTTACTAGCAACTACCCGGTATTCGGCCGGTTAGGAGGTAGTTTTGCATGGTAGTATAGGTTTTATAAATTTTCTTTTGTTTTAATGATGCAAAATCTCCCCAACAATACAATGTTAACATATCATGTTTAAGGATTTAAAATAGTCAAAACATGATTATAAAGCCTGAAACTAAGCTGAAGCGATAAAAACAATAAAAACAAGTTAAACAGGTCAAACGCCCATTCGACCCCCTATGAACGCCCGTTCGACATCGAACGCCCGTTCACTAACCTCAAACGCCCGTCCGCTGAAAAAGGCTATATCCTGTATCAAAACTCTAACCTCAAATGCCCGTTCATAGATCCTAAACGCCCGTTTAGGTTGCAGTGTTCGCGAATGCCCGTTTGCCTAGTGCAAACGCCCGTTCGCCTGGGTTTTTCCCAAAACGCTGAAATCTTCAAAACGCGATTTCTAATCCGTTTCTAACCTAATTATCATCAAATTAAGCACAGTAAAACGTAGAAAAACATATCTAAGCATACCATAACATCTATGATTATTGATCAACAAAATGGCTCATCTTTCTAGCATTAAAACGTCTTAAAACTCGATCTAAACCTTATAAACGATAATTTAGATCATAGGAAGAGTCTCTTACTTATATGCAGCCACAAACCAGATCAAAAGCCTCAAAAAGTCTGCAGCTTTGCCAACACAGCTGATATCAAAACGGTGTCCTCTTCATGGCCGTTCCAAATCTCTCGTCTGATCTGAAAACGATCAAGAAACGCTTCAGATACTGTGACAACTCTCTTGGCCTCTTTCTCTTCTCAAAATTGTGCAGAGAAGAAGGTGTGGAAACTGATTTTCTGATTACACTAGGTTATGGGAATGATTTCAGTTTAATTTCCTTAAATACCATTTCCCGAATAAACCCTTTTTCCATAATCACCCTTAGTTACCAAAATCAGAAAATCCCTTTAATTAAATACACATAATTTCAAAATTATATATATATATACTTAACACAATACTTAACTCCAATAAAAGAAAAGAAATATTAATATTTCGTTTTACAAAATGACATGTCTCCGCTTTTTTTCGAAAATCGGAATATTATAAGAGAAGAGAAGAGAGAAAAGAGAAGAGGGTGAGAGAATATTGTCTTTCTAATCAATCGGACCGATGGATTTGTAGACGAATACACCACAACAATTAGCACTATGAGGACAACGATCTGTGAAACTTTCACGCCGATCAGAGAAGGTGCATTTTTATGGGGTTTTGGGATTCTTGAAGAATCAATGGTGTTTTGGAGCTGAAATTCTTAGTTGTTTGGTTTAGAATGATTAGGAGTTTTAGATAATCATTTTCGGACTTTAGATCATTCATTTTAGTTCCTCCAA
Organism: Gentiana macrophylla; assembly: GCA_026214975.1. Classification (NCBI taxonomy): domain Eukaryota; kingdom Viridiplantae; phylum Streptophyta; class Magnoliopsida; order Gentianales; family Gentianaceae; genus Gentiana; species Gentiana macrophylla. Next base: position 110,204 of record JAOBSW010000215.1, on the reverse strand, counting down.
AAAAAAGATCATTCATTTTAAGTTACAATTTCAAGAATCAAAACTTGGAGTTTTTGGAGTTCTTGGCTTTGTTTTTTTAGAAAGCTTAGGTAAGGGTGTTCTTCATCATCAATAGGAGTTTTGTTTGGGTTTTTGTTGCATATTAGTTGAGGTTTTTTTTGCAGGTGAGGTGGTTTAACGTTTTGGTATGGTTTTTGGTTAATTTTAGGGTTTGGGTCTATAGTTTTTTGACCTGCAGATCTGCTGTGATTTGAAGGTGGCGGGCGTCATTTTCACTGGGGCGGACGCCTTTGTGATGAATATTCAAACTGGATTTACAGGTGTTATCTGGCGGATGCCACTGTGTTGGCGGCGATCGCAAGCTATGGTGGGCGCAGCCAGGCCAGTTCTTTAGAGAGATCTTCTGTCAAGTAGATGGCGAACGCCACTATGTGGGAGGCGAACACCATAATAGGGTGGCGGGCACCAGACGTCACGTGGCGAACGCCACATGCAAAATAGAATAATTTTTGAGAGAACAAGATGTGGGTGGCGAACGCCACAATGCAGCATGAGACCTATATGGTTTTCGAAAGCTTATGTAATGCTTGTCTTTCTTATGTGGCTTGTATGTGTACTTCATTTGGAAGTAGTATATGATACATGACAAAATTTAAGTGTTCAATTTCTGATGGATTTGGCTCAACTCCTTGTGGAGACCCTCTACAGACGATACTCGAGATGACTAAAATCCTTATCCCTTAGCCTAGTGGATATTAGATCCTAGGTATTGGAATAGGATCCAATATTTCAATGCAACTTTCTACGTAGCATATATTATAAATGCCTAGTGTTTAGGATCTAGTAGTCCCTAGAAAACCTTTTATGTGAATGAATACAAGTGGATAGTTGATCTTGTAAGTAGATATTTGAGAGTATAAAAGCATACTTAGTCCTTGGTGAGACGTGTTTCTTTTTCGCATCTGAGAGTTGGACTCCACTTGGATCGGACACATGTCATATGAAGGGCTGAATGTGTTGTGGTACATTCTTCACTATTCAAAGTGTCATTGAATTTTGAGTGGAACTCAACTCCTTTGTAGGTTGAGTTTTGCTTGTTGGAATAGACTGGATAGTCTTCACAATACAATAACCGAATACTTTTGTCTGTAAATACTTTTGACTTCACACGGAAGAAAGACCAGGCTATTTGCGCTTTTTAGAGACCTCTATTTTTCTATTTCCGATGAAGATCGTCAGCCGAAAATTTTAAAAACTCTAAGCCTAGCAGATGGCTCATACAGAGAAACATGTGAGAAAGAGAAATACATAGTGCGTTGTGGAAGACACCACAATAAATTTCCTGTGCCATCACAATTCTATCTAGATTCGATTTTACCTTGGGAAAATAGACGTTCGACCTTAAGTAAAGTCGAACTTAAATCAAATTTTTCAACCGCTGCAAAGTCAACCTTGGTCCAAAATGTAATGCCACAATAGATTCGTTAATATGCCTCATGTTTTCTTTCTCCTCTATTTTGGTCTTATGTTAATATGGTGTCCCGAAAGACGGAAAAAAAAAATCCATGTCAATAAAAGTTTAATATCCATCATCAAACACAAAAACATCCCAAAATCTTTCAATTCAATTATTTGAAAACACAATAATTAAATCCAAAATCAAATAAAAACCACCATCCTTTCAATTGCTTGCATCATGTTCCATCAATCTCACCAAAGCCTCTAGAAATTCTTTCACCTGCAATATTATTTATTCAATAATGCAATTCGTTACTTCAAGCATTTTACGGATTTCGTATATATTTATAAACGTCTTTTGACACGAAATTACACTCGCGTAGAACATAAAATCCAAACCTCTGAAGGATCCTTGAGAGAGAAGAAAGCTTTACTTTCTTTCGGTATAGAAGATACGAGAATCCCATATCCACGATGCCCCTCACGTAACACCTAAAGAAAATGAGAAAAATTATTCTTTCACATTTCACACATTACAATAATTATCTATAAAATTTCTATGAAGAAGAGCATGAGGATTAATTTACTACTTATAGTACTAACCTTAAAAGCATCTTCATCGGTTCTATCATCTCCAATATAGATAGGAAGCACATCTTCGCGGTTGCTAAACCCTGCGTATTTATTTTTGTACAAATCAAAGTTAAAAATTATCTAACTATAAATAAATAAATAAATAAAATTGTGATTAAAAATCAGAAGGGTGTAAACGAACCGAGTGATTCAAGCAGAAATTCAACCGCTTTCCCTTTATCCCAATCAATTACAGGACGGACTTCTAAAACCTTCACAATACGTAGCACTCGAGTTAGAGAATATTCATCACACAAAAAAGATAACAAATATATATATATATATATATATATATATAATGAAGATTACCTTCCGTCCATGAGTTAGACGCAATTTGGGGTAATGATTTAAAATGTCATGTACCCTTTGTGCAATTAAAGGCCAACTCTGCATTAAAATTAGTCAAATGTAAATAAACAAATTAAATGGGTGTGTATAGTATGGAGCTTCAAATGGAAGAAAATAAGATAACAATTCATATATATATATATATATATATATATATATATATATATATATATATATATATATATATAATAAAAAAAAGAACTAACCTTCTCATCCACATTGCGATAATGTACTGAGGCACAAAATTTGTGGTTCTCAACTTTTGCACCTTTGATATCTTTAGTATTCTCAACAAGGGTTCTAAATACCTGTAAAACAATGTTGCATTTAAATATAAAATATTATCGTTGAATCGTCATTCCATCCTAAAAGCTTTAAAGTTATACATTTATTTGCTTCAACACGCCCAATCATACGTGTTAACAAAGGACACAAAGACATATAACACGTCCCTCACATTTGGGGTAAGTCTTCTCTAGTCACATTTGTGGAGTATTTACGCGACACAATCTGTAGCACACACACAGCTTTTTAACACGCTTTGTTCGTTCGTATGGTTCAGAATATGACCTGCAGTAACTCCACACATGGAGTGACCACACAACTAACACCCACCCCAAATTTGGCCCTAATAAAAACATCCTAGTCAACAAAGGGCACAGAGACATATAGCACGTCCCTCGATCAAAACCAAATATCTAACACATGAACAATAGCAACATTGAGCACACAAAGACAAATACAGAAGTTCTAAGTTCTCACACACGAACAATAGCAATGTCAACAAAGACGTTTGAACCCCGACCTCATGCTCATTTACCACAGTGAATTGTCAATTTCCTAAAAGTTCTAGCTATTGGCCATGTGAGTAATTTAGACATTTTATCGATTCATTACAAACAAAAAAACGAAAAACAATGATTGTCTATAGAGCCGGGATAATGGAATAGAAAGTATTCACCTCGTTGATCAATGGCAAGAATTCACTTGCAGGCTGGAAGAGATTAACCAAACTGTCCTGTAACACATGATCATCGGTACAAAGTGAGCTCTCGAAAAAAAAGAAGATTCTAAGCATCTGACCGTCAGACGGGTGTCATTTGTATAACAAGAAAGAAAAAACATATATCGGTTTTTTTATACGGATGTCACTCGTCTAAGAATGTGATACAATAGAGACTCTTTATCCAGGTAGTTTTTTAAGAGGAAATCGAGTAAAATACCGGGTTGTCGTTAGAATTAATACAACCGGGATTGTTAGCAGCAGCATATAATGCATCTTTTACTGGGAACATGATGTCCATGCCATGGCTACCAGCATAGTATAGTTCTGTTAGTCCTACAAGCTCATTAACCTGTCAATCAAATACAAATACAAATACAAATTACATTTCAGTTCATTTTTTTGACATAAATGTCGAATATAAACCTTAAAATCAACAATTTTTGTCCATTTTTTGTCACATAATTGTCGAATATAAACCATAAAATCAAATTTTTAAATCAAACATATGCTCGATATTCGACATCTACAAAGAGTCAATTATTCGAATCGACTTTTCAAAATCGATTTTTTACATTATGGCGAAAAAGTAAGTGTGGTGTCACAAGAAGTGCAAATTAAATGTTCCTCTATATACTTACTTTATCGCGGTTTCTTCCACTGATGATGGCAGTAGGAAAATACTTTGCAGCATTTCGAACAGCACAACGCATCTAAAAATAATACACACATTATTATTATTTCAACACATTCCAAAAAGAATCATTATAAAAAAACAGAAAAATAATAAGTAGACATTTCATAAATTAAAACTTACTTCATCAGACATAAATGCACGGTCGGGATCATCTACTATTGGAGAAAGGGTCCCATCATAATCTAAAAACAACACTATTTTTCTACCTCTTGCAAGATTCTTTATCTTCCCAAATGAATAAAGTGCAGATGGATACTGAACCTATAAAAACAATTTAAATCTCTAAATTAGATATCTAAATCATTCATATATATATATATATATATATATATATATATATATATATATATATATATATATAGTATGTATGTCTTGTGCACATGTGTGTGTGTATTACAGGTATTGCAAAACATACCATCCATGAATGATAACCATTATCACCATCCAAACAGAAATCAGAACTAACATCCTTCATCAACTTTTTACGAGGAGGCGAAGAAGATTGCATGGCATCAAGCCAACCGTTGGATCGAACATCATCGAGCTTTCCCGGTTTCTTCCTTTGAACCGACAACACACTGGTCGAAAACAACGGTCCAGATTGCGAGTTCGGTAACAACGCAGAAAGAATACCCAACCTCGGGTTCTTTAAGGGTGGAGACTCAGCAAGAACAGGGGAACCTTTTGAAGAATTCATATCCATATTGATTTTGAATGGCTAAATTAATTATTAGGAGATTAAAAAAATTCGAGAAAAAATGTAAAGATCGAATCGAAGCGTCTATCCGACTCGTTTATCGATGAAAAACCAACGTTTTAATGTTTTTTTGTCAGTGCAGCTGCGTAAGCAGTCCATCAAGCATATGCTACCTGATACCTGTAGGATTTTAAGAAAAAAATTAGCAGCAAAATAAGATAATTAATACAACAATAAGGATAATAATATTCGATGAATTTACTTTTGGTCCCTATGTTTCACGGTTTTTGCACTTCTATACTAATGTTTCATCATTTTATTACTTCTATCCTGATATATATTTCGTTTTGGCGCTTTTATCTTCTCATCTGTACCTTTTTCCAAGTTTTCGGTCCATTGTTGCCACGTGTCAAACTAATATTGCTTGTGACAAGTACATTCGATGCTCGCATAGACAAGGGGTAAAAGTGTCGAGTAGAAACAACCTTAGGGATAGACATGTAAAACGTGAAACAAAATGGACCAAAAGGGTACTTATTCCTAAGAAATATCGTATTCAAAAGAAAATAGATAAAGACGCTCTTGGTCCCTTCTGTTTCATGATTTATGCATTTACATCCCCCAATGTTTCATCTTTGGCAATTTTAACCCTCATCTATGCATATTTTTACATTTTTAAGTGTCTCGTGTCTAAGAGTGAAGGTACGACATGCTCTAGCTAATAAAAACCTGACACGTGACAAAAATGGACTAAATTGACGAGGGGTTACGGTTTCAAGATGAAACATAAGGAATATAAATGCAAAACTCGTGAAATAAAAGGGAAATACTGGATCAATATAATACCTCATGTCTGTAGCAACAATGCATCTACACCCCGAAACCGAACATTTTTCAACAATATTTTCAGATTGAATAATAGAGCTTCAAGTACAAATAATCTATTACCACCTGCAATTCAGAACAGAGAATCACTTGGTTTAGTTTTATAGACAAACAGAGCAAAAATATGTAAACAATAAACATTCATTGTTTTTCTATTTATAAACATTAATTAAAATTCTAGCAAGAAAAACATGTTCTTAAAACAAAATCACATGCTAGAACAGTAGAACAGATCAACTGAATGTTCCAGAGATTAGATCAAATTAATTTATGAAAATGCAAACAAAAAAGTTATTATTATTTACCATTTATACTTTCGAAATGGAAATGTTTAAAACTAGAAAAAGAAAAGACAAAAAGAGCAAACCTTTATATGACTAAAGGATCAAACAAAGAAAAGAGATAGAGAGATTAACAAATTCTTTATTCTACAGACTTAAATAACACGTTTTCCATGTTACAAAATCTTTCTCCGGGGTTTAATGCCTCATATTCTCTATTCTACAGAATAAATACCGCTTTTACCACCTTTTTTTTTCCATATTACAGAATCTTTATTCCGGGATGAAATACACGAGAATCTTTGTGTGAAACGTGAAGATTTGCATATCTATGTGAAATGCACGACATGTAGCGGAAAATTTTAAAGATCCAACAAGAGATTTTACCATATTTTTGGTGAATTCTAAAGGTTTGAATCTGTATTTAATATTATTTAGAGATTCTACCTAAGTACTCTTATAATACCCAATTGATGTAAACTAATGTCTACCTTTTTAACAAAAAGAGGCCCTACCCCTGAAAACGACTTCATCATAAATAATAGAAAAAGAAAAGAAAAAAGAGAATATCATATTATAAAAACCGTCTACATCCACTACAAATGTCCACTACGTCATATTTTTTTTTAGGGGACACTACGTCACCATGTGTAGGTCGTGGTGGGACCCAAATCAATCGATAGGTCGTAGACTTTAATGAATACTGATAAAGTGTGTAGTAGAAGATCTTGTAACCAAATACGTAGTGCACAAGTAACGATACATTCATTTCATTTATTCACACCATATATGGTATCAATCCACAGTTTTATCATCTACCGACATAATGAGACTCATATCAATCAATAGCTCATACATATATATACATAAAACTCTCCCACTAATTGTTATGTATTGTCACAAATTTCGGACTCGTATCGGGAAATTCCTACAGTCAACCCTACCGACTAAACATAACTGAATATTCACTGTTTTTGTGTAATTTTGGGAATATTCCCAACTGAAAAACCATTCTATACATGAAACTCAAGCTATTTCTAGATAAGAACAAGCAATATGTATACATTTCCATATTTAACCAAAAAAAACAACTGAAAACACATGTCACTTTTTAGACATATAAGTACAAACATACAACATGCCAGCCTCTTCTAGAAATTCAGATCACAAAATGACAAAAATGCCCCTCAAACAAGGGGGTAACCACTCAATTCAATCCCATGACACCTGTGATAACACTTTTTGAACAATTTGACAAAAGAAACAAGCAAAAAGTTTGGAACTTTTATAAATTATTTAATAATCTCACAAAAAAGAACCCATTTTTTCATGGAAAAACACCATTTTTTAAAAGAATTATTAAAAACACCATTTTAGGGGCAAGAAATGTACAGAATACAAAATTGGGCAGAATCTGTATATCAAAAACCTAAAAGGTTGGCAATTTTGCATGCCGTTTAACAAACCCATAAATAAAGGAGCTATCTTTTCATACATGTACACAATTTAGATGCAAAATGGAAAGGAAAAAAAAAAAAGCAAATAAAAGGTCTAAAAAATCGAAAAAATAAATAAATAATAACTACACCTGATACTTGTGAATCTAAATGGGGTTCAAGAATGCCAGAAATCTTTAACGAACGAAATAATTTATTCAAAAAAAAAAAATTCCAATGATCGATCAAGAACTCACAGAGAGAAAGAAAAAAAAATTAATGTCAAGAAAAGAGAATTAAAAAGGGAAGGAAAAATTGGCATACCTCAATAAAACCGACGGCAGAAGGAAAACCCTTGAAACTGATAGCTGAATTTTCTTTTCTTTTAAACAAAAAAAAAGGTAACCGAAAACTCAACAATAAATGCGAGAAAAAAGATGGAGAGAGGGGTTAAAAATCTAGAAAATAAAACAGAGGAAGAGAAAGAAGGAAAAACAGGGGAAATAGGTTTGGAGTATTTATAGCATTTGATGGAGGCCAAAAACTACGTGCAAAACAAGAAAACTGCTGACTGTTCAACCAGTCATTGGGAAACAAAAAAAACTTAATGTACCCACTTTTTCTGTACTTTCATAATTATATTAATCTCTATAAATTATGAACATGTCGAGAAGTCTTTGACCCTTGAAAAAAAATGTTCCTTACCACTTAAGTTGGGACGGATATGGATCTAGTTTTATTTGCTTAAACTCCACGGTATTTGAGATTTATAGACTTTAAGATTTTGTTTTGTTTTCTTAAGACTAACGGTATTCGAGATCAACTGACGATTCGGAATTTTAGCTCGGACTGTGCATTGTATCTGACGCTTAATGAGTAATAAGGCGTTGACGATACGAGATTTCACCCCTCCATGTGGAATTATCTAATTAGTCCAGCTGGCAGGTGGGGAAGACCGAGTCTTTTATCCATATCGGGTCGAATACGAGACGCACTAATGATTACTACTGCAGCCAGCAGATTTTGCAAGTGTCCCATCTCGAGCACCCGTGTCGATGTTATACGAGTCGAGAGCAAAGTCCCAGCCCAGATTCCTAAGCCCAATATCCAGAGGGTTACTTGGGCGCGGGCAGCGCCCAATAAGGGTTATTTATGCTAATAGACCAAACCGCCTTAAGTTAGTAGGCGGAAGAAAGGCTTATGCCTATAAATACACTAATCCAGGAACTACGTAAGACTTGATTCCTGGACAATACACAGGATACGTAGGCAATCCAAGATACATTCTTGGACTCAGCCATAAAACACCCAAAAACACCATATTTACTACAGTTCGAGACGTGCATATTCTTCTTGATTTATCCTGGGATTACACGCGGCCTCGTTAAACCGGTGGTGCATTATTCAAAGATCGTCAGGCATCATCGTGAGCAATTTCGACTGCGATCTCGACCTACTAATCCAGATTTTAGCTCGGATCGTACATGTAGAATCCGACTTTTAGTTAGGGGTAAAGGCCTTACTAGAGCTCTTCCAACAAAAAGCATCAGAGAAGAATCGAATATTTGGCATCTCTAGAGATTCTCAAGTTATGGGCTTACTATTTGCGTTAAGCTATTGGAACATGTGTCAATTTGAAAAGAAAAAAATATGCATCATCGTGCACGTCAATTTAATGTTGGTCTTTTACTCAATATTCTCTTTGTTCCCAAATAACAGTCAATTTCGAGCACATATTGCAACAAAACTGTCATTATTTAGTACTTTTAAAGGATTTATTGTCAAAAAAGACAATTTGAATATAGAAATATGTGAGGAGGGCCGTGGAATATTTTTCTGGGTAAAAAGGACATATTCACTGCAGCAAACAAAAGATTTGAGATCAGTTTCACTACAACAAATAGTGGATTTGGGGTTATGAACAATAGATTTGTCTTTATCTCCTAATTTATATTTTCATTGTCCTGATTCTTATATTTCGGTTTTTTTTTTTTGGGTCCTTTTTAAACCACTTCCCCGCTTATAAAGGAAAAGAGAATTGTTGTTAAAAGTGAAAAAGTAAGATATTAGAAGTCATGGTGGATAGGTCTTTTTATAGGCTTTCTTAAAGGGTAAACCCTACCCCCGAGGGTCCCCATACTCCCGATCCCACAGGTGTATGGAGATGTAAATCTGGGTACCTAGTAGCTTAGAACACAAGCTGCCCATTGACAGGCGACAAAGAGCGATTCGCCCCTTGTGGGGTTCGAACCTTAGACCTCCTGCTCCTGTTCAGGCTGTTTTTAAACACTCATGCCTTCACCACTAGGCCATATCCAGGGGATAGGTCTTTTTATAGGCTTTCTTAATCTGCGCACAAATTGCTAAAATGATAATACTTATTCCATAACACATGGAGTAATAGTAATGTGTCGTAATAAATTTAACACGAATGATTTCGTATCATGAAAGTCAAGTCATTAATTAGGGAATGTTGAAACTTTATAGTGTTTTAGCTTCGAAATTGGTTTAAGTGTAAGTGAAGAATAGTCAACTTCAGTCCCGGATTGGATGAGTTACGGAATGAATTTCCGGTAGCTAAATGTAAGAAGCAGCGTCCGAAAGACAATTTCTGTAATTGTTTTTATAATTAATAAATGACAGATTTATTATCATCTTATTATTTGCTTCGTGCTTATAAGTAATACCTGCTGAAAACCCCAAGTCGTATCATATGTAGTCATATAACTTAGTGTGTGTCACACTTGATGATTAAGTTTATGGTAATACAGTTGAACTATTAGTCCGTGGTGAACTTAATCAAAGTATGCGGTCTAATGATTAAACCACCACTAGACACTAGTGCGTCCAGAACACTTTAAGGTGTGACCGTCATATCTGGACCGTCGATATTGGTTATCTAAGTGGGGCATTTATATATGATGAGATTCATATAGGACTGGACCGATTTAATTTGCATATCTCATACAATTCCGTGATTGATAAATCGTATTAAATCACAAGATGATCATATATGGGTTAACCTTAATCCCGAAGTGATTGCAGACGCCTGCTAGTTTCAAGATAGGGTTGGATGTGTTCGTTAAGGATTGCTAAGAGGCGCGATCCGAATCACTTTCACGTTGGCACTATTCTGGAATAAGTGAGGAGCACTACAAGAAAAATGGTCACTAGCCACAAAAATTTAATGAGAGGAGGCAAATCTAACCATTAAAAGACAGTTTTTAATGGGAGGAAAAAAATCACATAGCTAAAAGATGATTAATAATGATATAATGTTAATTACTAGAGTAATTCCCGTCAGTATTCGTATATAATAAATAAAAAAATCTCGCTCTCTCATTCTTTCCCAACTTTTTGAAACATATATACATAATCATACCAAACATCCGTGACTTCCTATCATGTTCTTCTCCGCCTTCGTCCCTTTCTATTCTTCCGATTCAATTTGGGTTTTATAATTTGGGTTTTAACCTATGCCGCCTCCCCTTCTGCCTCCCCTCCGCCTCCGCCTGCCCATCTGCCTCCGCCTGCCCCTCTGCCTCCGCCCGAGACATAGAAAAGAAGCGACTCGTCTTCCTCAGGAGACCTCAGATAGCTCGATTCCCTTATTGTTCTTTCATTTCTCTTCTCTTTCAAATTTGGCCACACTAGTTTTCACCCGCCGCTGACGGGCCCTCTAGGTCTCCTGCTACCAGCCGTGTAAAATATCTATGTTATTCTGCTAGCGTGCTCTCATACAAACCTAGAATCAAGGCGGTATGCTTGACTAATGATTGCTTATACCATCAGAGGGAAGATTTCAATGAGAATGAACTTCGGAACCATACATCTACTGCCCGAGATGATTCAGATTGTTTTAATTAATCCATTGACCAGGTTTGTCTAGGTTGTGTATTTTATCTAATATCTCTAGATTATATTCTGAATACATATATCCATATCTTCAGAATAGGTTTTGTTAACATATTCAACACATTGTTGTCTATCTATGATCACATCCTGAGAACGTTTTCTGAAGATGAAGTCGTTCTAGTGCAATTTCTACAGTTTGAATCAAAGTTGGGCTCTTGGATTTGCTAAATCAAAATTAATATAAACAAATAAAACTAATTATTATGTTGAGGGATGTATAGAGTCAAGACTTATCTTGGTATTCTACTACTGTGTTCCATATATCATGTATGAATGATTAGTTTCATCTGTTCTTTAATAATTTTCATATTCTACATGACACATTTGTTGTCTTGTTTTTCTCCCCTGTTTTAATCTAGTAGAATAGTGTGATGTTTTATTTTTTTCATTTCATTCTGCAAAAGCATAATGTTGTTAAGGAGAATCTCAGATGTAAGGTGTGTGTGCACTTGTGCTAATTATTTAATACCAACCTGATTCAGTTATAAGGCTTTCAATTACATTGGAAAAGCCTTGGCAAGTTGGTACAGGTTTGTACCCTCTTGCTTCGTAATGGGATTTTTCAATTTTACGATTTACACACTACTAGTTATACATAAGCTCATTAATGTTACAAGAAATTCTGATCAGGAAATTGGCATCTCATTTACATGCTTGAAGACATTCTTGTTTTTTTACATTGCTACTAGCACACATCAGTATATGGATATTTAGTTATCCTTGAAATCAGTTAATTATTCGACATGTTTTTCATAGGAAGATGTCCAGCTCAGGACTGAGACACGTTTACAGGCATATAGGCTCTCTATTTCATGGTAATGACTTATCCCAGTTGTGTTTGATACTCCACGCTACTACATATCTGAATCCTGAGCTAAACAAAATATTTCTGCATTTATTTGTCTTATTATACTTAATGAATGTCTCCTTTCAGATGGAATGGGACCCGTCAATCCTAAGGGACTGCAATACTACAACAATATTGATGGGAGTCAACTTTACATGATTCCGGTGCATCTTTTACCCCCGTTTATCCCACTTTTAGCACGTTTCTTGGTGATTTAGACCGTTTTAGGGGCAATATCGTGAATTATTAGCACGGGGAGTAAATCCGTCACTTTGATAGTTTACTACCTCTTTTTAGTGATATTGACCCTATTCCGAGCACTTTTACCCTCCGGAATGTTTTGGTTGTTTTTGGTTGTTGTGATGATGTAGGGAAATGGTGTCTCGAGAACCCGAAGGCGAAGATTTATGATGATAAGTGTGATCAAGGTGCAAGAATGAGCAAAGAAAGAAGAAAGAATAGGAAAAGGAAGAGAAAGAGTTGGTGCCCGAGTGACTGTTCTGATTCAGAAGCATTTTGACCCATGATGGAGGCATTTTCTGGTCATGACTTCTTCATAAAAGTTGTAGATAATTGAAAGATCTTTCCAACGCATCTTGAATCACCCAAATCGGAGCTCGGATGAAGAAGTTATGAAGGTTTTACTGCAGCAGAAAAAATTCATCATCGCGAAACGCACGTTTGGAGCTTTAAACGTGCGTTTTGGACTGTTTTTTCGAATACAGAGTTGCAGCTGTCTCAAACGCACGTTCCCAACCTTCCAAACGTGCGTTTGGGTCGTTTCTGCTATAAAAACACATCGTAACAAAGAGAAAATAAGGGGAGACGCGAATGGAGGTAGTTTAGGGTAAATTTGGGCGCTTTCCTTCGCTTTTTAGGAGTTAGATTTAGTGTAATATACCGTTAGAAAGCTCTTTCAATCCTCTCTTTGATTGTACAACTTAAATCTTCGATCCGTAACATTTCGATTGTCAAAATTTGATCTTTTGGAGCACGAATTTTCCTCTCTTAAATCTCAATCAAGTAAGTATGTTTGCTTGTTCTTTTGTTGTTATTGCTATGTTTTTCTCCATTGTTTGTTGTTTAGATTGTATAATGTGTAGCTAATTTCTCTCCATAGTCGAATCATGTGATATGTGATGAAATCACCCTTTGGGTGATGAAATTGGGAGTGGGTAGTGCGTTTTATTGTTGTTTCTTGCATGTTTCACGCTCTAGAACTTGTTATAACGGATTTGGGCTAGATTGATCACCTAGGTCAAAATCACACACATCACTCTTGAGAGTTGTTCAGAGAGAGGGGTGTGGGAAAAGGGTTCTAGGATCGTGATGTAGTCTCGCTTTTAGTTGTTAAACCGAGCTCATCAGCGAGGTTACTCGCTTATACGCTTAAGCGGCTCGAGTGCAAAACATGACTTGTTAGGAGAGAGTTGTTCAGACCTTAACATGGCATAAGGTGTTAGAAGAGAGTTGTTCAGACGCTAGCACCGGGTTTAGGAGTTCGCACCCGTGAGATTGAATGTGAGAGTTCGTTTGTTGTTGCACACTCCCGGTTTTGTCTACCTTAGGGTTGAGATTAGTCATATGGATCATGGTTCGGCTATGTCCCTTTCTCCTCTTTGAACTTAGTAGTTTAATCTCCTTTCTCCCTTTCATGTTTTAGTATAATTGTAATAATAAACAAATCAACCGCTTGTTTGCCTAGACTAAGCTAGAAGTTCACTTTGGTACTCACAAACACACCTTTCTCTCGTGGGATCGACCTCGGACTCCTGTAGCTATACTAGCAATCGACCCGGTCCACTTTGCGGTTAGAGAGCTTGTTTAGTCACCGTTGTCTTGAGAATATTATAAATTTTGTTTGGTGAAATAAACGCTCATCAAAATGGCGCCGCTGTTGCCGGGAAGATGTGTGCTATTTGTGATATCTTGCAAGTGAACCGAAGGCTTGGGCCTAGGTTTTATTTTATTGTTTTCTTGTTGTTTGGTGTTTTGTAGTGCATTGCCCGGAGTTTTTGAGAACCGCTTGAACCTTACATTGCTAGAATGGAGACCTTTGCTAAACAAAGAGGAAGGGGCCTTCTAGTTGGGAATTTGATTGCTAGATTTGAAGGTTTGAGTCCGGAACAAACGGAAATGGACCAAGACACTAATCAAGTTGGTCGTGGAGGCCAAGTTTTTGTGGAACACCCTTCTATCGGGGGAGGTCAAGGAGTTACTAATCGAGCTCAAGGCCAATCCTTAAGTAACAATGTTCAACAAAGGGTAAACTGTCAAGGGAAAGGACAAGGTGGAGCAATGCCACCGATGGACCCGAATGCTATGAATTGGCTCATGAATCAAGTACAAGAGCGATTTCAAGCATTAATGCAAGCTCATATGCAAACTCCCAATCCGGCACCGAATCAAGGAGATGTGCGGACTTGTAGAGATTTGGTCATGCCACGGGCCGACTTGGTGGGGCATAGTCCGATAAGGTTGCCCCCGATCACCGCCAACACTATGAGTATTGGGCAAAATATTATCAATATGATTAGGGACAACTCAACCTATAGAGGGACGGAAATCGAAAATCCTTATTTCTTCCTAGATCATTATCTCGAGGTGTGTCGGACTATAAGGATGGAAGGTGTTAGTGAAGAGGCAATCAAGCTACTTTTGTTCCCATTCACTCTAAAAGACCAAGCAAGGGCGTGGTATGACTCCTTAAGGCATGACTCCCTACACACTTGGACCGAGGTGGTGCGCACATTTTTGCTTAAATACTATCCACCGGGAAAAGTTTTTGATTTGAAAGAGGCAATCATGACCTTTGATGCTTATGAAGACGAGTCAATACTCGAGGCATGGCAACGGTATAAGGCCTTGTTGCGCCAATGTCCCGTACATGGAGTCACTCTTGGGGACCAAGTCCATTGTTTCTTGAGGGGACTTGATCAAGATATGCAAAACCGACTTCATGCTTCAAGCGGTGGTGATATAATGATGTTACAACCTGATCAAGCGTTTGACCAAATTGAACGGATTGCGGAAACTTCAAGACTTTATGTTTCCGAGACAAGAAGAGGGCCAAGACGCAAGAAACCGAGTGAGATGAAGTCGGTAGGGGAAAAGATTGAAGATGCACACCATGAGAAATTGTTGGACCAACAAGAGGAATCTTTGCAAAATCTTGAAGATCGAGTAGTGCAACTAAATGAAAAGAGGATGTTTGAGAAAGAAGAAGAAACAAGAAAGGAGCTAGAAGCCGTGGGAAAAGAGCGAGAAGAGGCTCATTCAAGGAAAACGGAGAGAGAGGATGATGATTTTTATCTAGATGAAGCGTTTTCCGAGCTAGAGATTGAGTTGGGATCGCCCATATCACTAGAGGTTCCTCTCGTGGAGTTTGACTGTGGTAAGTTTCACATTCTTCCGATTACACCCTCACTTCCTGATGTGAACATTGATGATGCCTTGGTGGAATGTATGGTGGAACCAACCATTGTTAAGACTCAACATGAAATCTTTGGTGATGAAAGTAGCTCGTTTTGGGATGAAGAAGAGATGGAAGAGGTGCAATGTTTGTCTATTACACCGCCTCCCGAAGAAATGCAAGACGATGACTTGGAGGAGTGTATGATAGATTTGAGCACACTTTTTGAAGAACCGGATTCTGAGTTTGAAGAGAAGACGGGATCGCCCATTTCACCATCACTCCCGATTGAAGTGTATGATGATGCAATTTTGGAGTGTGTGATGAAATCTCATGAGCTTGATATGACATCCGTGGTAGAGCTACCGGAAGAGTTGGAGGTGATTAGCATACCGGTCCCGGACTACTACACTCTTTACTCCCCGGTAGATGAAGCTCACAAGATTTATGAAAGGGAACAACTACCATGGGATGGTAATTTCAAGAAGAGGATGATGGCGGATTTCAACGAAAGGGATTCCCAAGAGCCATGTGCGGTAAGTTCCTAGTGAACTCGCTTTCCCTATGCTTGCTATGCTCATTCTCCTTGAATTGTTGATATTCTTGAGTTCGGATTTCGGTTGATGGTTTTGGTGATTTTTGATTGAATTAAAAATGTTGTCTTGAGTTGGTTTGAGTCCTTTATGGTTTGAGTCCGCTTTGGTGCCACTTGGTCGAGCCAACGACGTAAAACAAAGGCGCTTTGTGGGAGGCAACCCACCTTTTTTGGTAATAATTTTGTTTTTGAAGTGTTTTTGGGTGCAAGAGGAGAGTTTTGTCTCACAAGAGAGTTTGGGGTGAGATTTTCTTTTGATTCTTGCTCATGCACGAGACGGGATGTTTTTATGTGAGCCTCTGTGGCCTTATTTTATGCTTGGATGCTATGTGTTTCTTTTGATTATCTTTACATCCAAAGGCGATTCCCGCCTAGTATGGTTGATGTGCTTTGATACCTTGTTTGTGGCATGGCTTCTATTTTTATATATCTCGTATCTATCACCATCTTTTGGCACGTGGACTTTTCCGTGCATGTGTTTGCCTTGTTTTCTCTACATGGTGTTCGGTACTCGAGATGGAGCTTACTAGAAGATGTCACGTGGGCTAAAGTGCGCCTTTCTGCTTGGTTTTGGTCAAACAAATAAGTCTTTTACTCTTTTTATCTCTCACACACCGAGGACGTTGTTTCGCTTAAGTGTGGGGTGGGAGACTTAGTTGCTTTCTTGTTTTCGTTGTTAAATGTGCTATAAATGTGGTATGCTTAGCCTATGATCGGGCTCGAGTCGATTTTTGGGTAATTTTTAAAATTTTTCAAGGGTCTTAACACCGTGTTGTATGTGTTATTTTCACATTTGAGTGGTGATCACCTTAGTCGGGATCCCGAACATGTACATTGTGGTTTGATATTATCTTGAGAATGAAGTTTATTACTTTCACGAAAGCTACACTTTGTGCACAATTTGATTGCTACCACCTCTCATATCACTAGCCTTGAGACGAAATGTCATAGGTTTACCTAAGTAGGACATGGGATGACGGTTTTGGCGTTCTCTTTGACCAACCAAAGCCAAATAAGCCTTACCCCGAACATTAGACCTTCGTAGCCCCTCTCAGCCTTGACAGAATGGTCTGACCACCATTCGTTTTATAGCCGTTTTGTTACTTAGTCAGAAACCTACCTTGAGCTTTATTTATGGTCACATTCCTTCATTCATACCCTACGAGTGGACTTAGTCTTTTGTTAGGCCGCACTTGCTCGTGCAAGTGTGGGGTGGGGGAAATGATGTCTTGTGATGGGTTGGTGTTTTCTTGGTTTGGAGCTATAAGGAGAAGAGGAGCTAAGTTGGCCCTAATGTTTGGGTTGGCCTAAAGAGAAAAGAAAAAGCTGTGAAATTCTTCATTTTCTTCAAAAAAAAAAAAAAAAAAAAAAAAAAAAAAGAACTCAATCAATCAAAGTTCAAAATAAATTAGAAAGTTCTCAAACGAATAAGAGTTTGGAGTTTATAAAATAAAGGGTTGGAATCAAAGTAATGAGCTCAAAAGTTATACTTATGATGTTGGAGTTGGGATAGTGAGATAGGTGCTAATGTATTCGACCTCTCTTTATGAAACTTGAAACATAGTTGAATTAGGCAATGAGTTCGGGTATGTTAGCATTCTATGGTTCCCAAGGTGTTAAAAATAATCAAAAGGAGTTTGGATGGTTTGTATAGTAGAGATGAAGTGGTACACTTGTTGATTAGGTTCACTGTATTTCTTTTCTCCAATTCCCAAAATATCCTATTCGATTAACCGGAATCACCTAGCCTAACATTATAACCCTTCAAGTCCTGCTCGATCGTGTCCAAACTTAGTGACCTTGATTAGTGGAGAGGCTAGTGATTATGAGACGGTTGGTAGGCGTTTGGTTGGGATTCAAGCCCCGACAATCATTTTGAGCACTTGGTTTTAGCTTGGCACCACACACACTCCATTTTCTTGATAATGTTGCACCAATGTGTATATGTTCGTGTTTCTTACTTTGTGGTTACCTTGAGAGTGTGAGTAGTAGCACCTACATCATAAAGTTGAATCCTTTGGTTTGTTTTAAAACGCCTATTTTACTCTCGAGGACGAGCAAAGGCTAAGTGTGGGGTGGTTGATGAGTCAACTTTACATGATTCCGGTGCATCTTTTACCCCGCTTATCCCACTTTTAGCACGCTTCTTGGTGATTTAGACCGCTTTAGGGGCAATATCGTGAATTATTAGCACGGGAGTAAATCCGTCACTTTGATAGTTTACTACCTCTTTTTAGTGATATTGACCCTATTCCGAGCACTTTTACCCTCCGAATGTTTTGGTTGTTTTTGGTTGTTGTGATGATGTAGGAAATGGTGTCTCGAGAACCCGAAGGCGAAGATTTATGATGATAAGTGTGATCAAGGTGCAAGAATGAGCAAAGAAAGAAGAAAGAATAGGAAAAGGAAGAGAAAGAGTTGGTGCCCGAGTGACTGTTCTGATTCAGAAGCATTTTGACCCATGATGGAGGCATTTTCTGGTCATGACTTCTTCATAAAAGTTGTAGATAATTGAAAGATCTTTCCAACGCATCTTGAATCACCCAAATCGGAGCTCGGATGAAGAAGTTATGAAGGTTTTACTGCAGCAGAAAAATTCATCATGCGAAACGCACGTTTGGAGCTTTAAACGTGCGTTTTGGACTGTTTTTTTCGAATACAGAGTTGCAGCTGTCTCAAACGCACGTTCCCAACCTTCCAAACGTGCGTTTGGGTCGTTTCCTGCTATAAAAACACATCAGAACAGCAGAAAATAAGGGGGAGACGCGAATGGAGGTAGTTTAGGGTAAATTTGGGCGTTTTCCTTCGTTTTTAGGAGTTAGATTTAGTGTAATATACCGTTAGAAAGCTCTTTCAATCCTCTCTTTGATTGTACAACTTAAATCTTCGATCCGTAACATTTCGATTGTCAAAATTTGATCTTTTTGGAGCACGAATTTTCCCTCTCTTAAATCTCAATCAAGTAAGTATGTTTGCTTGTTCTTTTGTTGTTATTGCTATGTTTTTCTCCATTGTTTGTTGTTTAGATTGTATAATGTGTAGCTAATTTCTCTCCATAGTCGAATCATGTGATATGTGATGAAATCACCCTTTGGGTGATGAAATTAGGAGTGGGTAGTGCGCTTTATTGTTGTTTCTTGCATGTTTCACGCTCTAGAACTTGTTATAACGGATTTGGGCTAGATTGATCACCTAGGTCAAAATCACACACATCACTCTTGAGAGTTGTTCGAGAGAGGGTGTGGGAAAAGGGTTCTAGGATCGTGATGTAGTCTCGCTTTAGTTGTTAAACCGAGCTCATCATGAGAGGTTACTCGCTTATACGCTTAAGCGGCTCGAGTGCAAAACATGACTTGTTAGGAGAGAGTTGTTCAGACCTTAACATGGCATAAGGTGTTAGAAGAGAGTTGTTCAGACGCTAGCACCGGGTTTAGGAGTTCGCACCCGTGAGATTGAATGTGAGAGTTCGCTTGTTGTTGCACACTCCCGGTTTTGTCTACCTTAGGGTTGAGATTAGTCATATGGATCATGGTTCGCTATGTCCCTTTCTCCTCTTTGAACTTAGTAGTTTAATCTCCTTTCTCCTTTTCATGTTTTAGTATAATTGTAATAATAAACAAATCAACCGCTTGTTTGCCTAGACTAAGCTAGAAGTTCACTTTGGTACTCACAAACACACCTTTCTCTGTGGGATCGACCTCGGACTCCTGTAGCTATACTAGCAATCGACCCGGTCCACTGCCGGTTAGAGAGCTTGTTTAGTCACCGTTGTCTTGAGAATATTATAAATTTTGTTTGGTGAAATAAACGCTACTACATATCTGAACCCTGAGCTAAACAAAATATTTCTGCATTTATTTGTCTTATTATACTTAATGAATGTCTCCTTTCAGATGGAATGGGACCCGTCAATCCTAAGGGACTGCAATACTACAACAATATCATTAGTGAACTAATCAATCAAGGTAAATTTGCTTTAAGCTCTCAACAAAGACTTGGTACATTATCTAGTCAGATAATCTTGCTTAGTGAGTTGTTCTAGAAAGTTACTGAATTCTCATAAGAATGCTCAATCATGTTGAGAAGTACTGTATGAATTAGTTTTGATGATCTATGTTCATTAAGTATGCCTGAAGTTTTGTTTATTGTACAAGTCTGCGTATGTTATCTTAATTAGTGTTTTTTTTTTTAGTTTAAGTACAATCTGCATTTTGCATCTTAAGTCTTGTGTCTGTTATTGTTTTGAGGCATTTTTGACAATTTGCTCTGTCAAGTTAGAGTCTACTAATAGCTCATTGATTGTCAGTCTAGTATGCTTTTGTTTGGTCCAACCTGCCTGAATATGTTAAATATTGATTGATATATGATTTTCTTAAGATCAGATTCTGAAGTTGTGTGCATGATCAGATGGCTTTCATGTTGGTTTATGTATGATGAGTTTGCAAGTATTTAAAATTTTAAATAATCTTCACTCAATGTGGTGTGAGTTTTATTCTCGAGTCTTGGTCCTTACTCAACCTCGCTTTGCTAGCCTACCAATATGTTTGTGTGCCAATGTGTCATGCTTATCGCCTACTAGTGTAACCGGTACTTTCTCGGTTCATTTAGACAATCCCTTTACCTTTTGTTTATTGTGCTAGTGACATGAAATGTTTTCATTAGTATCTTCGGAGGAGATTTTTGCCTTAAACAGCTTTTTCGTGTTTTTAACAGCTTTATTGACTTAATAATTGTACAGATTCCTTATTCACTTGTGGGTTTTACTTCAGTGATGTTTTCCTGTAGTCTTATTTCCAACACCTGTCGTGTGTGTGTGTGTGTGTGTGTGTGTGTGTGTGTGTGTGTGTGTGTCCCTATGGTTGATAGTTGTGAGCTCAATTTCAACATGATTACACTTGATAATTTTAAAGGGTACTTACTACTTAACCTCACAAGATTGACACAACTAGGCAAATTTTGGTGTAGTTTAGCGAGCTCAATAAAGTCTAGTGAACATGCATGAAACATAATTTGAATGTCAAATGCAAATTCACTGTAGTTACCTTGTTGTTTTCTGCAGCTGGAACGTGTCTATTTTTATCTGATAATGATGTGAAAATCCTCCTTTATTTGTTTATTGAGTACAATGACATGCGATTTTGATTGTTTGAAGGCCCTTTTCAAACCTCCAAAGCCAGTTCGCGGTGGCATTCCTCTGTGCTTTCCTCAAGTATGATTTTTCTTCCTTTTACCTCTCGGTATTAAATAGTTTATTTATCCTGGTCATGAGAACACGGCTTTTAAACTTTTGTTGTTGTTGTTGCAGTTTTCAAACCATGGTCCTTTGGAGCCACATGGATTTGCTAAAAACAGAGCTCTGAGCATTGATACTAATCCCCTCAATTTCCAATCACACCTCCAATAGGGCATTTGTTGACTTGATCCTCAAGCCTACCGAAGAAGATATGAAGATCTGGCCTCACCGGTACAGAGATGCCCTTACTTCATTGCATGATTCTTTCACCTGATCGAATTTTTATTTTTATTTTAATTTTTTAGGTGCTTTTCTCTGCTTTTTTCTATTTTCCCTCGCTACGCTTTGAGTTCCGTTTGAGAGTCACTTGTCACCTGGAGAGATCTATTGTTGACGCCTCGCATTAGAAATACCAACACGGATGGAAAGCCCTTCTCCTTTACTTTTGCATATCACACCTACTTCTCAATGATCGGACATCGTAAACGTGAGATCACCTTGTCGGTTTGTGCTTGTTTTTCATTACCCTTGATATCTCTGCCTTGAGCTTCTGTAGTACTTTATAGATGATGATGTTGCTCTCCTACCTTACTCCCTAATTCAGTAAAATATGATATATAAATAAAGCTTTCAATTCGAAGGCAAGAATAATGAATATGTGCCATTTTCCCCAAGGCTATGCAAAATTCTGAATTTTTCATTCGTAGATGTTGGAGATACGGCGTGTGTATTAATAGTCTTCTTTCTAGTAATGATAGTTTGCATTTGCTTATGTGTGTAAATACACGGTTTGATTGTTATCTCCTTTAGGGCGCATTAGTTTACCTATGTTATTGTGTTTGTGTTATTAAAAAGGGGAGTAGCTGAAAGAAAATTGATTGCTTCTAAGTGAGGAGAATCTTTCCTTTCCAAAATGTTTCATATTAAATTTCAGTAGTTCTAGATCTGTACAGTATCACTGAACGATTCTTCTTGTGATCTTTTGAATCTTCAGAGAATTGTTGTACTGATCGAGAGAGGAAGTAATCTTGTTCTAGTTTATCGATAAGTATGTTACAAAAATTGAAATGGTTCTAGTTAATGCACACAATTAAGGGAAATCAAAGCTTGCTAGTTGGCTTATTCAATTTTGCTTTATCCGCATTGGTTGATATCCCTTGGTGATGTTTATTAGGCCATCACTGAATGATAGTTCTTGTGATCTTTGCATCTTCAGAGAATTGTTATACTGATTCAGAGAGGAAGTAATCTGGTTCTAGTTTATCGACAAGTATGTTACAAAAAATAAAATTGTTAATGTGCACAAAAATTGTGATCCTAGATCACGAAAAGAAGAGGACATTTGTTCTCTGTAAAGATGGTCTGCCTGATGCTGGTAAATTTGTGATATTCCGTTTTGTTATCCTTGTGTTGTGTTCTTTTGTAATTGTATGTTAATGCGATTCGTGTGTTTGAGATAATCTGAAAGTTCAATTGGAATGATATTTCTTGGATACCCCCTTTTAGGCTTATAGAAGAGTCCCTGAGTTATTATGTGATATGTTATCCTTGTAACCCTAGAGGGCACTTATTGGTGGAAGTTTTCTTTCGTTAATTTTGAGCAATTACTTGATTAATTTTGCTCTGTTTATTTTTCTTTATGGTAATAGTGGTTTGGAATCCATAGGATAAGAAGTCGAAGGCAATAGCTGATTTTGGAGATGATGAGTACAAGCACATGTTATGTGTGTGAGGTCAATGGTCCGTGGAAAAAGCAATTACTTTGAAGCCTGGTGAAGAATGGAAAGGAAGACTAGAGCTTTGTGTTGTTCCTTCAAGTTATCATTGTGGCGCTTTGATCCACAAAGAGTTCTACAGGCAGCTAAACATCTTTCATTATCGCCCACTCAGTATGCAATGTAAGCATCATTGTTTGTTTGAAATTCCAGTGTTATCCTAGCTTTAACTTCTTTCATGATTCTGTGAGAACTAGATCACCTATTGAGGAATATGGTAGTTGTGTTGTATGATTTATGTAAATTCCTTTGGTTAATATGTCTTGTTCAATGTGATAAAACTTAGTATTGACTTTTCTCAGCACTCTTTCTGTTCCAGTAAATCTTCTAAGGCGTGTTCCTGTCTGGATTTGTTTTGACAGTTCTTTTCAATATTACACAGAGTGACTTTCCCCTTCCTTCTCCAATCTATCTTCCTCTGGAACCTTATCCTAGTTAGCAGTTGTTTGTCACTCATCGTGATGCTGCTTGTCAGATTGCCTGTTGAAATGTAAATAAATTGCTATTGATGGTAATGCTGGTAAAAATAAGGTATCATAGTGAAAAATGTTAGGTGTAGTGCCCGAAAGACAATTATCTAATTGTTTTAGGACAGAATTAATAATTCATCTTATTATATGCATGTATGCTTATAATTAAGACACTACTGAAAACCCTAAGTACATCGTTTATGTAATCACATAACTCAGTGTATGGCTATACACAAGAGGATTGAGTTAGTGAGATGTATTTAAATTAACTTAGTCCATAGCGTTGATTAATCTGAGTACGGGTCTCATGATTAATATGCTAATAATGAGCCCAGAACACTTTAGGTGTGACAGTCTTATCCGGACTGTCGGTAATAGGGTACCTAATGGGGCATTTATATATGATGATAATTATATAGGGCTGGACCGATTTGATTTGAGTTCTCGATATAATTCCGTGATCGAGAAGTCTTATCGAATCACAAGATGATCATATATGGATTAATCTCAATCCTAAGGTGATCACAGACAACTGCTTAGACTAGGGTAGATTTTGATGTGTTATTAAGGATCACTTCATAGTATGTGGTCCAACACTTCCCATTGGCTCTATTCTAGAATAAGTGAGTAGTCTGTGCTATCACAGATATGGAATCAATTCCTTCCCTCGGGAAGTAGACAGACAGTTCTCTTATTTGTTAATCCTAGAAACTGATCGATCCCAGAAGTTCATACTATATTAGTTATGAACTAATTGATCACTAGGGGGTTAATGGTAAATAAGGATAAGAGGTTTCGAGAAGGGTTTACGCAGATATCCCGAATCGAAACGAACAGTCTATGGAGGATTTATCCGTATGTAATGATTATATCAGTGGACACCTTATCAACTCATGGTTGAGTGTAAGTTATCTATATTTGTCGAGTTCGCCGGTTTATGGTGGTGTAATCCCGGAATTAATAGATTGAATATTATTGTTCGGTCTGACGGATAATATTATTTAATTTATTGTAGCTACTGAATATGGGTCCATGGTCCCCAACGTGGCTCTTAACATAGCATATGTTTTCTCGTCGTTTCAACTCAATTATAATTAAATAGTTGGATTGGATTATTTAATTGATATGTGGATTAATTGTTTAGTTGGACTAGATAATTAAATACATGGAAAAGAAATTTTTCGTGGACTCGGCCCAAATGTGTAAAAATGCGTGTGGCCTATTTTTAATAAGGTTGGGGCGCATTTTTTGTATGTTATTTAATTATTGGGAAATTAGTTTTCTTGGATAATTATTTAACATGTGACTTATCTTTTATTTGTTAAATGATAATTCATGAAATATTAGACAATATATTTATTTATCCTAATTTGTTTGGGATATATATTATATTTATCTTATATTTAAATTAAGGATTAACATAATAATTATCTCTTAATTATTGAATCCTTGGAGGACAAGGATTACTCTCCTATATAAAGAGAGTTCTCCCAAGCCTTATGACACATCACAATTTGCGGTTTTGTAAGTATTAGAGCAAGAATTTTTGGCTCTTTTACTTAGGGTTCGAGTTTTGGAAAACTTCGGGTTTTCTAAGGTAGCATTTCGAGGAGGTCCGGCGGCTTGAAACACCATCCACCTGGTGGTGCTTGGAGACACACGTTGGAAGACGGTAGCTTCTCAATTCTTGGATCTTGGATCTCGGATTGTTCTAGACGTTTATTCACAATAAACTGGTAAACAATCTAACCCCCTCGTAGGTTAGATCTATTGTATTTATGTGCTTTGGTTGACTAGATCTAGATCTTGTACTTTCCGCTGCGTAATCGGGTGGATCTTAGATCCATCCGGCGATATTACATCCTACAAAAAACATGTTCTGCTGTCTGGGATTAGTAGAGACTGCATCACACCAGCAGCCGCCGCAGCTGCCGGCGATCACACGGTGGTGGTGCCGCCGTCGATCGGCCGAGCACCACCATGGCTGCCCCCCCTTTTTTTCTTTTCGTGTATCAATTTTGCAAATAAAAAATCTTTCATCTTTTAATTACGTGATTTAAATGATAAAATTAACTACGCGAAATAACATGCATATTGCTTAAGCTCGAAGCTCGCTCCGATACCACTGTTAGGAAATCTATGCGGGAATGCAGCGGAATTTAAATTTATTTCCTTTTAACCAGGATCGACTTTGTTTAAGCAATAAACAAATAAGCTAAAGTAAACGGTTGTTACCTTGGTTGATCTAAAAGATTGACGCCTTGACCGTCTAAGGAGAGTAGTTCTGTATAGAGCCGCTCAAGTGTTCGGCCTCTACAGCTAGTCCACACGAATGTACCCGCCGAATCCCATCATGGATTGCTATTGGAAAACTCCGGTTGCTAGACCGGCCTTTTTCCCTCTCTCCAACTCTCTATAGGATGCTCTCTATTTTACACAAGAACTATTAGTTCTTGGAATTGTGATGTACCAACAGAGCTTGACACCCACTTCCTTTATATAGAGGAAGTGGCGCCCCAAGAGGTGTGGAGGAGAAGAAAACATTTTCTCCAATAAAATAAGGAAAATATATTTGATTGATTTATCTCATTTATTACAATATCTCATATTAAATAAAATCTAAATATTACCAATATCTCATATTGATTATATTTATCTTATTATCATAAATCAATTTACCCATGTGTGCAAATCTAGAGTCGTTAATATCTAATATCAATATATGGTAATATTATTAATTAAATTGCACAATCCAAGTGTATCTTATATACTTCAATGTGGCGCCCCATATAGCCAAATATTGGCTTCCAGAATATTCTTTAATTAGTATAATACTATGATTAATTAATTTGCAAAAATACATGTGTATCAATATACATATATATATTTTCGACTTATATGTATCTATATACATATTTAATTAATCAACATAATTAATATCTTGTATTATATTTATTCATAATAAATAAATATCACCATATTAATTTACCACTATAACCTTTATAGTCTCGAGATAAACTTTCCTTATTTGGTTATCATCTATAACCACATTGTAATCCGGCTAGATGTTCATATGTGTGTGACCCGATAGGCTTCCGAATATGTTGGCCGTAGACACAAAGTGCAAATTACGAAAATGCCCTTCATGCCTAACGATCACGGGATAGCGTCTAGCAACACACCGTGACCCCCAATCATTGGAAGAGTCAAATGCAATGACTACTACCTTTCATGTGAAACAGTTACCGTGTAACTTACAATCCTATCGCTATAATAATATCCATACGATCGTATCTCGAGTGTCGATACATTAACGATCGTATCTTATAATCTGGATATCAAGCTCTCTCGAAGTAACTCATTTACTTCCACTTTGTAAAGATTCACGAGAGTAAGACATTCCTTATAAGAAGGCCATTTCGGATATTCGATCCCAATCATAGGATACACGATTCACGGACGACCAATCATGTATACTCCACATGCTTCAGTATCACAACCAATCACTACCGCATGATCGCCCGTGGCTAAGAGGAAACCTCAATAGTGTCAAAGCATGACAATCCACACCGTGATGCCATGAAGACTCCGGTCTTAAGGATAATTACACAACCGCCACATAGTGTGACACTTAATGTAAGTGGGTCAGTCTAACGTACACATTCTCTAATACACGCCCACGTCTGGTCCAAAGGTCTCTACACTTCAATAGATTTAGATCTATCTCTCCGCTTTAAAGACGAAAGATATCTGATACGTGCTAGCCTGTTCATACTATTAATGCCATGTTTAATAGTACATCAGCCTAGAGACATTTAAGTATCAAACTTATTAAAGTGATTAGAGATCTCATCAACCATAATCGCGTATCATGGTTTCTCTACCACAGTTTAATACAAAGGACGTTATCACATAACAATTCATAATTGGTTCTTTCAAAGAACATATATATGACAACATAAAAGCCATTTAATATATGTATAAACATAAAGAAATAGTAGAAATTAAATGATCCGACCCGGTCGGATCCGGTCCAACCCGATTGGGTTTAGGACACTATTTCAACAGTTTATTCACAATAAACTGGTAAGCAATCTAACCCCCTCGTAGGTTAGATATATTGTATTTATGTGCTTTGGTTGACTAGATCTAGATCTTGTACTTTCCACTGCGTAATCGGGTGGATCTTAGATCCATCCGGCGATATTACATCCTACAAAAAACATGTTCTCATTGCCTGGATTAGTAGAGATCGTAATCATTCATGTGTGATTTGTCTAAGAATTAGAGCAATGGTTTTATTAGATCCTGGTTCTCATGTTCCTGTAATAAATAATTAAATCACTGTTGTTTCTGTTTTTCGTTGGCTTTTACGTTTCTTCAAATACTACTTGCGCTCATTCAGAATCCGCAATGTCCTATAGCTGCTTTACATGCCTGTCACAATTCTCAAAAATATATATTTGTATAACAATGAAGGATGTCTGCTGAATTGAGTGTTCTATTACGGATTCATTGAAAACAAATATACAAGTACTCCTTAAGGGAGAAAGTAGAAGCAGTTGCAAAATAGACGTGTTTCCATAGGAGGTGACAAGTGGCACGAGCGGGTGATAACAGGTGTGGTGGGTAGAGGACTGTATTTGTGTTTTAGAGTTAATTCCATCAAACCAATCCATCCTTTTGGTTTTTTATGGAATGAAAATGGGCTACTAAAGTCATAATATCCCTTCGTATCCAAATGCAAGGAATGGAATGGAAGAATTATTACTGAGTTCGTTTACTGAGTCATAAATGCACGGAATGGAATGGAATGGAAGAATTGTGCTAGATACTGAGTTCATTTAGCTTCTTTACAGGTTTTTTACAGTTCTTCTTATTAAATAAGAAATAATTACTATGATTGATCAATGAACATGACTAGTGATAACGTCGAAATTATCTCGGGTGTTCAGCGGTGGTGTAATGGTGGATATCTGGCTATTTTGGTGATGTTAGTTGTGGTGGCTCATGGTGGAGTTGTGTATGCAAGTGGTGGTGCCATACCGTCGAAGGAGAGAATAGGAGAATTTGTCTCCGGGTTTGGGGTTTGTATCCCACACCTACAGATTGTCCTGGTGATGGCCGACCCTCATGCTCCGGGGATGCGCAGCCGGTCTCGTGATGATCCGATAGACACAGCAGCGACAGAGGCGGTGGATCCGACCCGGAAGTTGGGATCTCCCTATCAACTAGGATTCTATTTCATATCAGATTAGTCGTCTGCCTTCTAAGTGGTCAAACTGATTTTTATGTTTAGTCTTCTTTGAGTCTTTTCATGGTTCTTATCCTTGTGTTAAATAGAGCTGTGGTTAAGTAAAGCTTGCATCTGCTCTTTTTTTTCTCTATAATTCAAGAACTTGTTTGGATAAACGCTTCAATTCTTAGCTCAGCATCAGGTTCATGTCCTTGGCTCAATAAACTTAGTCTTTTTGCTGTCTTCAAAAGTGATTCCTTGTGGAATATGAGCCTGTGTTTATACAATATATATGAATTTCTTGCCTCATTGTATTTTGGCCATTTTTTGATCTAACATAGTAATTAAAATTCCTTTATTACAGTTTCTTCAGTTGCACTTGGATCGTGCTAGCAGTAATACTCTTCCCAGCAGAGGTGTTGGTTTTCTTGAGGCGGGAAGTTAGGAAAGTCCTCCAGAGAAACTATTTCGTTGTTTTGATCCATGTTTTATCTAAGTTTTGTTAGCTTGCTTCTAGATTATCATTTGCAATCGTTGTGGCGATTTGTAGAGTTCAACTTTTTGTGGCAACAGAGATTGTAAAATTCTCAACATCTTGTTGATTTCTATCAATAAATCATTTGTTGGTATTAAATAAATGCATGTGATATTCTTTTTTGAACAAGTTTTTGTTTTAATTTGTTCAACATGTGTTTTCTATATAGCATATTCTTTTGACAAAAATTTATTTATTTGTAAGAAGTTTGACGATGGAAAATTCCTCTCATTGTTAACAAGAACGAGGGACGAAATTAATGAGGGGCTCACTATTAGGAATGAGAGTACATGTCATCAATAGAATGTATATAATGAGGGGAAAATGACCATATAATGAGGAAAACTATTGTCATTAAATCATGATTTTGTGACGGGCAAATCACCTTATAGTGAGGCTATAAATCATCATTAAATCATGATTTAGTGAGGGGTGAATTGAAGAATAGTGATGGAATTTTCTGTTGTTAAAAATGTTTTAGTGGGGGTACTATTCCTGTCATGAAATATATTTTAATGACATAACCCTTACCGTCATTATTTACTTTTACGTAGAGAAACAACAATGAAAGGCGGCGAGGGTAAATTTCCTGTCATTAAAAGTCTTTAACGACGGGAAATATACATTTAATGAGAGGATTTCCCCTCATTAAAACTCGCTTTTCTTGAAGTGGAGTGTGTGTCTCACAGATATGGAATTCATTCCTTCTTGTGGAAAGTAGAAAGACAATCCCCTTATTTGTTGATCCTAGAAACTGATCGATCGGCCGAGTTCATATTGGTTATGAACTAATTGATCACTAGTGGGTTAATGATAAATAAGGATAAGATGTAATGAAAAATTTTTACGAAAATAATCCCGCTTCGTTACGGATAGTATATGGAGGGTTAGTCTGTATGTAATGATTAAATCAATGGACACTTATTGACTCGACACTTTGAGAATAAGTTATATCTATAATCGATAGAGTTCAATTTCGGATTTATGCTGGCGTAATTCCGAAATTCATAAGTTTAGTAGAAATATTATGTTCGATGAATATTTTATTCAATTTATTGTAGCTACTGGTTATGGGTCCATGGTCCCCGGGTTGGCTCCTAACACGTGAGTGTTTTATCGTTTTGTCGAACCTTGAGAATAAATTAAATAGTTGGTCTATTTAATGAATATGCGAATATTATTTATTCGGTAAATAATATGTAAAATAGAAAATACATTTTCTATTATCCCAATTGGCATAAAAAAATGGCGCCACTTTATTTGATTCTGGGATAAGAAAATTTTCTCCTAATTAATAATGTGGAAATATAATTATTTATACGTTAAATAATTATAAATAAGAAATTGATTTTCTTATTGGATAAATAGGAAATTTATTTTCCTATTGGATAAATGTTTTATTTTTCCTTTAAGGAAAAGATAAATACTTTGTGTATAAGATAAACTCTCAAATAGATATAAAGAGAGTTCCTCCTCAAAATCCGATAAATCAGCCCAAACCGGGTCCATCGACTACGCCTTTCGGCCTGATCTTAGGCCCTGACTCACTGTCGATCTCATATTCATCAATCGAATCACTTTTTCGCTAACGAAATACACACACAATCTGTGCCATTTTCATCTAGAAAGGAGAGAAAAATTAGTTTCTCGTCCTAGTCATTGGGAGAAGAAAAACTAGGGTTTTTCTTGAGCATATTAGAGGAGGATCTACTACGAGGATCGACGTCCACCAGTCGTCGCTTGGAGATACAATCCAGAAGATTGCGGCATCTCTTATGTTGGGTAAATCTTCAACTTTCTTGTAGTTATATTAGTTAATCATGTGAATTAAGTCATGGTAAAATTGCATTCGAATTTAATTTGTAGCTTCCGCTGTGCATGATCGAGTGTCTCGATCGGTACGGTGAATCAGATCTGACGATCCAATTATGGATCGGATCCGGATTCGGGTTTCTGTATATCCAGCATGTGGTATCAGAGCGAGGTTAAAGCGATTTTGATTGCATAATTAATTAATTAATTAGAACTGGAATTGAATAAAAATAGCATCTTTTATATGTTAATTATATATATGTGTGGTTGAATGTTTTTGGTTGACGAGATGGATTGGGGTTGGTATTGTTTACCCATTAGATCTGATGTAAACCCGTTTTTCCGGGTATAGAAAATTATGTAAATTGTTGCAATTTTAATTTACTAGAATAATAGTTGGTTTTAGGATCTGTTATATTTATTTAAATCACGAACTTGTTCATCATAGGAGATTGTGACGGCGCAGTGGATGGAAGTGTAGATTTGGATTGTGACCTCTAGTGTTCGAGCCACATTAGATGCGTTTTTATCCAAATTTTTCTAGAAAAAATTATGCCGCAGCAAAGATTCAAACCCGGGCGCTGCGGATGCAAGGACAGAGCACGGACCAATTCGGTAGAAGGTTTTTTGTTGAAGAAATGGATCGGTTAATTAATAAAGACGCAGATCCAGCTTTTTATCATAGATAATTAGTAAACCCACTAGATTGGTTTTAGGATAATTTATTTATGATATATTAGATACGCGCATTAAATCATTCCCATCTCAATCGCTGTTTATTTTTCTCGCATTTTTTCTTATATGATTATTTATATGATATAGCCATGTCATACCATGCATCATATTCATGAATTTCACTCCTAGCATATGCATACATGTAGAAAATTAATATTGGCATTAATTAGACATGTATGAACACAGTAATTAATTTAGGTAATTAATTAAATTAATTGAACAAACAGAATTTTATTTGGATATAAAATTTACATGATAAAAATAAAATTTACTCGGTGAATTTGTTTTTGGGATCTAAAATCCTTCAAGGATTTAATTATGTAGTGGCTACATAAAAGAATTTTGATCGAAAATTTGGAAAATCATGAAAATATAGGACACTAACTAGACGGTATTGGGAACCGATAAGTTAGTGATCGCTATTCATGATTTATTGTTTTCGATTATTGGAAAATTCTGAGATCCAAAATTTTTATCATGATAAAATTAGGACTAGAAAATTCGTTGGTGTATAGACAAGAGCTTTCTAAATGATCGGAAAATTGGAAAATCATTAATAAGGTGACATTAGTTAGACGGTATTTGGAACCGATAAACTAGTGGGAGCTTTAAATTTTGTGATTTATTGTTGTTCGAATTATTAGAAAATTCATAAAGTCCTAATGTATTAGGATTATAAAATTCTTGGTGAATTTTAATTGTGTAGTGTCTACACAAGGAATTTTTGTAAAATCAAGAAATTGGAAAATCATGAATATAGTGACACTAGTTAGACGGTATTTGGAACCAATGAACTAGTGGGATGATTAATTTAAATATTCTTGATTTATTGTTTTTCGGATTGTGAAGAAATTCTGAAAATCCTAATGAGATTACCTATTTTTTAAAATAATGAGTGGGAGCGGGGAAGGTGAAAACCGACACCTCGGCCTCTATTGTTGACACAAGCAAGTGAGAGAATGGTGACGCCTCATGCCGCTTTGATTTCGGCCCCCTAAGGATGGCCTTCACCGCTATCAATGCATGCTTGGTCTCCGAATGGATAGTATTTCGGTACTCGTCGGGTCACTGACCGACCCTAAGGCGGCATACTCGGGGCGTACTTTGAGATCTGAAACAGTAGGTCACACTCACAAGGATATTTTTGGAAATATCTTGGCTGAAAAAGGAAGGTAATCAACAATTAAATGGAGATGTCTGATTCTTAGTTAATTGTTGAGAGAGATCGTCTCAATTTAATCGTCACCTCTTTGACCTACCCTAAGGCGGCACTGTACGTGTGAGATTAAATCCTAACATCACGTTTATAATTCCTAAAATTTCTTATATGTTGTGGTGTATGATTTGATTTATATTTCTGTCATAATTTATTTTACAACTACATATCATCTCAAGGTATCACTGCTAAACATGATAAATTGACTGATAACGGCTTCAGAAAAGTGGAAAAGTAACAAAAATGTTGAACTCATTAATCGATAGTGCAATTAATTTTCGGTAGAGGATTTTCCTTTTGAGCCTTAAAACTTAAGTGACATTGATAAAAATGTAAATGTTGTCACTTGTGATGAGCGAGAGACAAAACAAAATCGGTTCAAAGATGACGAGAATGATTTGGTATCAATCTCACTAAGACATCTCACAGTTCACGAGTAATGGCTACTCAAATGAACTGCTAGTTCACGGCCATTTCCTTTTAAAGAAAGCCGAGTGGGAAGGTAAATGTCTACAAGTGTAAGTCATCTAAACTAAATAAGTTAATGACTAAACCGAAATATTAATGAAAGAAAGTAAGGGATAAGGAAAGAGATTTTGGATCACTAACCTTTGAATCTTTAGAGACTTTCTTAACCGAGTAATTTGACTCGGAAGCTAAAGTTCTTTTATAAGAACAAGGTAGCTGGGCATTCATGATGAAGAGTAGACAACGGGCAGTTATTTCAGCTAAGATAGTGGGAGTGATATAAGGAAACAAATTTCGGATTTTAATCCTTGAATATCGCAGAAATTTAGTTTCTGTTTTTCGGATTCGTTGGAACGAATGAATTCACTTTCAAATCAATAGTATAGTTGCCTCAAAGAAAGTGAATATGACATTTGTATACGATTCTGAGACTCAGACTTTTGTCTGATAAAGTCAGAACCACTAAGTAATGCTGAAAAGGTATATATAACACATCATAAACTATTAAGGCAAATGATTTGCGTATTTAGATAAACGATTCTTCAGCATATATTAATTAGTGCATATATCCTTAAGATAAGTTTTGAAGATTGGCTAACGGTGATTCTTATTTCCCAGTCTAAGAACACTATCTCAAAGGAAAAATGACGAAGTAACTTTTCAATTGGGAAAGGATAATAGAGCTGAAGAAGTATGAAAGTTTGTTCACTTCGGGGTCTTATGAAGGATACAAGCTAGTGGAGGTTTTAAGTGGTAGACAATTTGTCTAATTACTACTCGAAATGACGATAGTTTATCTAAATATTTGGAGGAATCTCTGGTATTACTAGAGAAACAAGTATTTTATGCTCAGATATAGGCTATGGCATGGTTTTGGCACTAATGCTTAGCCTACCTCCGAGTGAAACGATTTCACTGAAAGGATAAACCATGGATTGCCTTATATAGTTATTGATATGCTACAATACACTGCTAAACTCAATTAAGATATTGGTTGCAAAATAAAGGTTTACATTTTATATAATACCGAGAAGTTTACTTAGAAGATGCTTATGAGTTTGTGGATAAGGAGTGAAGTACATTTACTCCACTTCCGCAAATAGAGGCATTTAGCACTAGTTAGGACTGGAGATTTTGCATACACGTTCAGATGGTGACTGTTCGTGAAATGTCTTAATGCAATGAGTAAAGGTTGGTTATAAGATTCTTAAGATCGGGTAGTGACGGTTACACTGTTACATCCTTCCTAAAAGAATGTTTAAATAACAACCTTAGACCTTGAAGTACAGTTACTCAAGGAGTTACTATCTGATTTAATCAGACCGCATCCAATATTAGTTGTTGGGGGTTACGCTGATAAATACTAATACACCAGATCAGAATATCGATCCACCCAAATGCAGTGGGAGTATGGTTTAACCATTGACCCACTGTGATCATACAGACTTTACAGTCTGCTAGGGGTGATTGATCACCTATGGTCTATTTGGGAAGGCTGTATAGAATTCTGATAATAAGAGGTCGGTTTAATGCCATAAACCGGTAAATGGAGTTTTGGTACACCAATTCTATTCACACTTTTGTAGAACCACATGAGTGTCTCAGGCCTAATGGGAGTAATTGGATCTACGTGAAAAAGAGTCGAATGAATGAGAAAGTTTATCTTTCTATGAAAAACCAAGTGGTCTTGGGGGTAATTCCCTGAGAAGTAGATAGTTCAATAGGGGTGATGCCATGAATTCTCTCACCATTCAGCCTTGCTTGACTCCATGGAAAGCAGGAAGATTACTAGGGGTGATGCCTTGAAACTTTCTTTCCGTACAAAAGAGCTTGAATTCATTCGGAACAGAAGGGTTTTAGCTCAAAGTGAATACCAGATTGACTGCATGTGCTTACATCCATTGGTGGACAAAAAGCAAACCTCTAGGTCTAAAAGTCACATGTTTTGAAATGTGTGGGTTTGACCAAAATATTGATGAGTCTTTTGTAGACCAGAGAATCAATATTGGCAAAGTAGTGAATATTGGTGTCAATGAAAGGTAACACTGAAACAGTTGAGAACAACATGGGTGTGTTATCTGAAGTCGGAAACTGACGAGCCAAAACTTCTCTAAACCAGAGAAGTGGACTATACTCTTAGAAATCGATTCAGTCGAATTCATGAGAATGAGTTGTGGCGGTATCCATCCATCTTATTGGTTAAGATGATGATGCAATTTTGTATGCAATATTCAACGAGAGGTTTCTACCTGCACTTCTCACGGAATAATTCTCTTAGTCTTCGGATATAGAGAAAATTGGATAGATTCTCTTTTGGATAGAGAAAGTCTAGTTATTAAAAGTCAATTAAAGTCAAATCTTGGATTCGAGCAATGGATAGCAGTATAATGCATCCTTAAGTACTTTTAGAGAACGAGGAGTTGTATGCTTGAGTATTCGGGTGCAAACCTGAGTATTGTTGACTACACTGATTCTGATTTTAAGTCAAATTAAGGATGATCGTAAGTTGATCTCTGGCTCAGTGTTTACTCATAGTGATGGAGCTATAGTCTGGAGCAATCCAGCACTGCCAATTTGACTTTGTTAGTCGAATACATAGCAGCTTTCGGAGCAGCTAAAGAGTCGGTGTGGCTTGAGAAGTTCTTTGTTGGATCGGGAAGTGATTCCAGGTCTCGATGAGCCGATACCATTTTACTGTGAAAACAGTTGAGAGGTAGCTCATACAAATGATCTTCGCAGTCACAAGAGGTCAAAAGCATATTGAGAGAGAGTACCATCTGATCAGACAGACCGTGCAGAGAGGCGACATTTCGATCCTAAAAGATTGTCTGGAGCCGACAACCTAGCTGATCAGTTTACCAAGTCGTGTGGCATCTAATGTCATTGATAAACGCTTGGCGGGTATGAAATTGGGAGATATGTCTCATCTTCTTTAGAGCAAGTGGGAGAATGTTGATTATAGATAGAATGAGGGGTGTGGTGCTCTAAAAACAATTGTGGCTTGTCTTTACGGGCAAGTGGGAGATTGTTGGATGTAGTTCCTGAAATACAATTGTTGTTTGTCTATATCGGGAAAGTGGGAGATTGTTGGAAGTAGAGCCCGAAAGACAATTTCTGTAATTATTTTTATAATTAATAAATGACAGATTTATTCTCATTTTATTATTTGCTTCGTGCTTATAAGTAATATACTGCTGAAAACCCCAAGTCGTATCATATGTAGCCATATAACTTAGTGTGTGTCACACTTGAGGATTAAGTTTATGGTGATACACTTGAACTATTAGACCGTGGTGAACTTAATCAAAGTATGTGGTCTATTGATTAAACCACCACTAATGCGCCTGCACAGCTTTAAGGTGTGACCGCCTTATCCGGACCGTCCGATATTGGTTATCTAAGTGGGGCATTTATATATGATGAGAGTCATATAGGACTGGACCAATTTAATTTGCATTTCTCATATAATTCCATGATTGAGAAATCTTATTAAATCACAAGATGATAATATATAGGTTACCCTTAATCCTGAAGTGATTGCAAACGCTTGCTTGTTTCAAGATAGGGTTTGATGTGTTCGTTTAGGATTGCTAAGAGGTGCGGTCCGAATCACTTTCACGTTGACACTATTCTGGAATAATCGAGGAGTGTGTGTCTCACAGATATGGAATTCATTCCTTCCTGCGGGAAGTAGAAAGGCAATCCCCTTATTTGTTGATCCTAGAAACTGATCGATCGGCCAAATTCATATTGGTTATGAACTAATTGATCACTAGTGGGTTAATGATAAATAAGGATAAGATGTAATGAAGAAGGTTTACGGAAATAATCCCGCTTCGTTACGGATAGTCTATGGAGGGTTAGTCTGTATGTAATGATTATATCAATGGACACTTATTGACTCGACGCTTTGAGAATAAGTTATATCTATAATCGATAGAGTTCGGTTTCAGATTTATGGTGGCGTAATTCCAAAATAATAAGTTTAGTAGAAATATTTTGTTTGATAAATATTTTATTCAATTTAATGTGGCTACTGGTTATAGGTCCATGGTCCCTGGGCTGGCTCCTAACACGCGAGTGTTTTCTCGTTTTGTCGAACCTCGAGAATAAATTAAATAGTTGGTCTATTTAATGAATATGTGAATATTATTTATTCGGTAAATAATATGTAAAATAGAAAATACATTTTCTATTATCCCAATTGGCATAAAAAAAAATAGAGCCTCCTTATTTGATTTTGGGAAAAGAAATTTTAAATATAATTATTTGTGTGTTAAATAATTATAAACAAGAAATTGGTTTTCTTATTGGATAATAGGAAATTTGTTTTCCTATTGGATAAATGTTTTATTTTCCCTTTAAGGAAAAGATAAATATTTGTGTATAAGATAAACTCTCAAACTATTTGGTTATTATCCTATATAAAGAGAGTTCCTCCCAACAAAATACACACGCAATCTGCGCCATTCGAGGGTTTTTCTTGAGCATATTCGAGGAGGCTCTACTACGAGGATCGACGTCCACCAGTCGTCGTTTGGAGATACAATCCGGAAGATCACGGCATCTCTTATGTTGGGTAAATCTCCAACTTTCTTATAGTTATATTAATTAATCATGTGAATTAAGTCGTGGTAAAATCGCATTCGAATTTAATTCATTGCTTCCGCTGTGAATGATCGAGTGTCTTGATCGGTCCCGTGAATCAGATCTGACGATCCAATTATGGATCGGATCCGATTCGGTTTCAGATTCACAAAGACTAAAAACAGTTTTGAAAAAAAAAAACAGTTTTGGAAACTACTAAGATAGTAGTTGAGTTTATGCTTTTGAATCGATTGCGATATCGGGTGAATAAAAATTAATATCTAAATGTAGAGTGATATATGTGAGTGTTGTAATGGAAATGTGTTTCATTTGTCCCACATAAGTAATGCGACTTAATAGAATCACTACTTAAGAAGTAGTGTCGCACTTAGAGACAAGCCCCAAGGGACAAGAGAATTTTGCGAAGGAGGGAAGACGTAGATACTTGTTGATTCAAAACTCCACGTGTGCCGCTGCTCGGCCGGCTCGGGCTCGAGCTCAGTATACGATCATTTTATGAATTAAAAAGATTCCTCTTTGCAAATTGTGAATGAGAAATCCATATTCGGTAATAGTTCTACATAATCATATTATGTAGAGCCATTTCCCCATCTACCACTTTTGAGATACTCAAATTCCCCAACTACCACTCCATTCCCCAAATACCACTCCCATTTTCGCGTTTTAGGTGTTTTTGGAACCAAACTAAACCCTAATTGGGAAGGGGAACCCCAATAGAGGATTTGAGGACCTTAAGATCGTGCACATTTGTGAAAAAAATGGGAGAAAATCGCGTCCCAAAATTGTTTTTTTTTTGCCTTGGGTGGTAGATGGGGAATTTGGAGCAGAAAATGGTGGTAGATAAAGAAAAATTCGATTATTATGTATAAGTATTCTCACATTTAGATGCTCAACATCGATGGTCCGAATATTTTTTATTTTTTTTGAAAAAAAAGGCCGAATAATTAATCACACTCAAAGTGTTACGAGGCATCAACGATGTTTTTATCGAACAATCCTAAATTTCATTAAAATTCACCGTGGACTCATTTTAAAGTATATCATTTTAAATCTCAATCATCTTGTACATAATAACTTAGATAATGAGAATTAAATTTACATTACAAACACATATGCATTTTATGTGGCTCATGTGGGAGATTTAGAAGGCGTGTTTCCCTGCGGTATTTGATGATCAGGCTGTTTACGTCTCCGCGGTGTGCACGCGCTCTCTAGCAGCATCGGCAAAGTATGCAGAGGCTATGGAGGTTATCGGACGCATGTCTCTGTTCCACACTTTCTGGATAAGTGGGTGCGGCCAGCAGAGGGGGTTATAAAGGGCAACGTTGATGTGTCAGTTACTGAGGCGGGAGCAGGGGTTGGAGTAATTTTCCGAGATTTGCATGGGGCAGTTCTTCATTCTTTTCCATATCATTTCGATCCAGGGGACTTGGTGGAATATATGGAGCTAAAGGCTATTTCTTTGGCCATGGAGGAAGCACGTCAATTGGGGATTCAGCGGCTACAGATAGAGAGCGATTGCCTGGCATGTATCTCGAGGCTTTGCAGACCTGTCGAAGATCTTATGGCCCATGGTTGTCTAGTACAAGATTGTTTGGCCATGTTACCTAGTTTCACATCTGTTTCCTTTATTTTTATTCGGCGTATGGGGAATGTCCATGCGCACCTTTTAGCTCGACATGCTTTGTCCGTTTTGACTCGAACATCTTGGGCATCTTGCCCCTGGATGACGTTTTGGCCGCCTGTTTGGCGGATATTGCTTAATAAAGGTTCTTTTTCATAAAATAAAATAAAAAGAAAGAGAAAAAAAAAACATGTAGAAAATTATTTCATCACAATACATGTGAAGAAATGATCTGATTTCCGAAGGAAATAAATGTCTCTCAAAAATTGGGACGTTAATCATGGCATAATTCAATGAATAAATCAGATCAAATCAAAAATTAATAGCGAATCAATTCATACATGAATTAAGGTAAACTAATTAGGAGTAATAATGATTGAATTATTAGCATTAATAACGTAAATCAAAACAAATCACACTATTTTTTTTTTGTGTTTCAGGGTATGATGCCGGATGGAGGATGTTGTTCATTTTCATTTTCTTTTCCTTGGAAACGAAGATATTACATTAACGAAAAGAGATACAACACGAGTTTACAACATACAATTACAGACAATCACCGTCGCCACCGGACTAACCCGCCCAGAGATCGCAATTTCGATCCAACCCTAGATATCCATCCGACCCTACCCGTTAGAATAGGGTATTATTAAAGATAGGCTAGG
This sequence comes from Gentiana macrophylla, assembly GCA_026214975.1. Classification (NCBI taxonomy): domain Eukaryota; kingdom Viridiplantae; phylum Streptophyta; class Magnoliopsida; order Gentianales; family Gentianaceae; genus Gentiana; species Gentiana macrophylla. The sequence continues at coordinate 69,620 of JAOBSW010000215.1, read as the reverse complement.
GTATGGGTATGATTTTTCAAAACCCAACGTGGGTATGGTAGGGTATTATCTGTAAAATCTCATATCGGTGAAATAAATTCATGTTCACCCCATAAAAGTGTGAGACATAAATATGTAAAGTAAGTCCTGCCACCCCATATAAGTTTGAGACATAAATGTCTTGTTCAATTCTAAGCAATTTTTGTAGACCAAGCAAGGACGACGGCCTGCGAGCTGACCGACCATTTATGACTCATTCCGGAGGCGTTATGAAATGGTATCGAGCCGACTATCACACGCACTCCTAAGTGCTACACCGAGAGGCGGTGGGGCCACCTCTAAAAGCCTCCTGTAGGGACGAACCCGACAAGTCCATTGAGACAAGCTTGCTGCCCCGGCGAGGACGCCAATTCCCTTTATAAGATGGGAGAATGAAAAGTCTCACATCGGTAAAGAAAGTTTTGCTCAACCCAATATAAGTGTGAGATATAAATGCTCATTAACTCTAAGTTAATTTTTTGTAGACCAAGCGAGGACGCCTGCTCAAGAATGACCTGATATTTACGAATTTATTTAAATTTCTACTGCGCCTCGGCGCCTGCGGCGTAACATTCTCTCTACCCGTCATAATACTCACCCGACCCACCATATAATATATGTTTATAAAATTAATAGAGAGTTATTCAAAATGACAAAAACAATTTCAAAATTAGCGAAAAGGACACTCTCAAAAAACAATTAGTAAAACGGACATTTTACATGTGCAAAGTACACAAATACCCTTAAAATCTAGTTTGAGAAAAAATAAAAAAGACTGCACCCACGTTCACGGTTCATGCTTCAGCCCCCAATTGGATTTTTTTTTTAAATAAAAAAATAAAAACTCCCTCCTACGCAAATTTTTAATCAACGTATCTGTTAATCTTAATATCAAATTATAATAATTTTTCATCGCAATTCATATTTTTTCGTCTTCTTTATTTTGATATATTATTTGTATCATTCTGATATAATTTCCAAAGTGACATGTTTTTTTATACGAAACATGTCAATTCATTACTACGTACCAATTGACAACTCGAGTGAGTTTCATACAATATATCGCTATAAATTGTCACACCAATTTATCGATAGTACAAAAATAGTGTGATTCAATTTGTTAGTACTATTTGACATTGTGACAGTATTGATAATAATCAGTGTCATACAATTGCACTACTAATTGTCACACCGATTCATCGAAAGACCATAAATAGTGTAATTCAATTTTTCACTACTAATTAACATTATGAAAGTAGTGTCAATAATCAGTGATAGACAATGACACTATTAATTGTCACACTGATTCACCGAAAGTAGATAGATCGTACGTGTCATTAATTTTGTCACAATTAATTGTCACTTTGATTCACCGAAAAGTACATAAATAGTGTCATTCAATGTGTCACTACTAATTTCCACTATGACAGTAGTGACAATAATCAGTGTCAGACAATCACACCACTACTAATTGACAATGTGCAGTGACAACAGTGTCAATAACCAAAGGTAACACTCGATTCAAATTTACATAAGTAGTATCATTCAAGTTAACACTACTAACCATGGTCATTGTTGATGGAAATTATGAGAGGAGTGACAATAACCATAGTCATACAGTGTTTCGCAACTGATTGTCACACTGATTTATCAAAAATACATAAGTAGTATCATTTATGTAGACACTACTAATTGACACTATGTCTGACACTGTGAGTCCGTGACAACATTGAAATACCATGCACGGTCAAAATAAAGAGAACAAAAAAATATGAATTATAATGAAAAGTTATGATGATCGATAATGTAGATTAAAAGATGTAACTGATTTTAAAAAAAAACTTTTTAAAAAAAACTTTTTTTAAAGAGTTGAACGTGGGTTTTTTTTATTGTGGTGTTGTTTTTTGTATTTTTTTCCCAAAGAAAACGTGTTGTCATTTAGTTTTTTTTTTTTTTTTTTTTTTTTTTTTTATTTAGAAAACGTGGTAGTTTTTTTAAAGGGTGAATAGGGGGGCAAAATTGTCTTAACACAAGCTTATTTATCATTTTTACTAAAAATATTTTGTGGATGTCCTTTTTGTTAATTTCACAAATGTTTTTGTCATTTTTAATATTTTCCCCAAATTAATAATCTGCCGGAAAATTGAGATGTCGTTTTTTTACAAGGAAAAAAGAACATGGCACTTATAAAAAAAAACTAAAAAAAAATATTAATGCAATTATGATTTAAGACTCGTGCCCCAATATTTAGTATTTTACAAACATATCAATTATCAAAGTTGCTGTTGTCTACTCTTCTCTTCCTAATTCCAATTCCCGGCCAACCCTACCGAACTGCAGAAAGAAAGGCGAGAATTTTTTCTACATTTTTTTTTATGATTGCTTATATTTATTCTTCAAAAATATTGCATTGGACGATTTAGTTACTATGTATTTTAATACATTTTTTTGTTAAGCTTTACCAAGTCATTGTTTATCTTGTATTTTTGCAACTCGTTTGTCGTTGCTTCGGCGATGTTGATAGTATATATAGAGTTGTGTACTTAGTTGCGAATAAAATTAGTTATCAATGCGTGGATATCCGTATAGGGAGGGTATGAATTTGAAATTTTATACCCGTATGGGTAATGAGTAGGGTATGGGTAAGGAATTTTTTTGATGGGTAGGGTATGGATATAGCCAAACCCGTACCTTCCCGTACCCATTGCCATCCCTAAACCCGGACAACCCGGACTACAAACGTGCCACTAGCTGACACACTAACCCACACCAAACAAAGACTTGACAAAAACTAATCTATCTGTCAAGAGCATAAATCTCAACGAGAGATTGACAAGATCTTGTTCATTTTCATACACATCAAATTAGGATCAATTATGATTGAGGGTTTATGGGATTTTATCAGCCAAAATTCATGTACTACCCCGTCCTAAAATATAAGTGTGTTTAGTTTTTTGAATTTGTCTCGGGATATAACTCCATTTAGAATACCAATGGATCATTCATTACAATTTTTGTTTCTTTTACCCCTAATTTATTATACGTACACCTAATTTACAACTATTACATTAATGAGAGTAAAATGATATTTTAAATTTTTATCATTAAAATTATAGACACTTAACCAATTTCTTAATCCGTGTGAAAACGTTTAAACGGATTTATGTTTTGAGACGTATAGTAGTTTCGATTAAAATTCCTAATGATCATTAATACATAAATAATAGTAGATAAATAATGTAGGCCATTTTATTAAATATAGAAAAATAATATTTTATTATATGAAATTTAAAACACATGCAACCGGGGTGAGCTTGGAGTCAAATTGATCATTTACACAATTTGAGCACCACATACGGTAAATTATTTAAAAACGACATTTTAGAGATTTCAACATTCTTTTTCTTTTTTTAAAGAACAGATTTCAATATTAAAATTTAGAAAAAATAACACTATATTGGATATTATATTTTTTACTGTAAAATATATATTCCGGTAAATTTTATTTAAATCTACAACGTTTATCCAAATTCTGTAAATTTACTTTATATCTATCGTATTACGTAAAATAGAAAATCTGATTCATTTCATAATTTTTCCGCATTGTGTAAAATGGAAAATCTGAAGTATTTCATCATAGATAGTAATTATGTAAACTAGAAAAATGTGTTTATTTAAAAATGTGAAATTAAGAATTGTTTACGAGGCTCTGATGCAAGTGTTCTAACATGGTGAAGGAATACTACAAAATTGAGTTGATGTTTCCTAAAATGCTTATTATGATTATAATAAGTTTTTGGAATACTACAAAAGTTAGTTGATGTTTCCTAAAATGTTTAGCTAGTACAATGATTATAATATATTTTTTTCTTGGCCATGTTCAACATTCGCCGAATGTATATGCTTTTTTATGTCTACATTCATTAATGTATATTGAGTATAAAGAAGTCTAAATTTATTTCTTCATAAGGTTATTTAGTAATAAATATAAAAGGAATACTTGGCTAAATGTTTGCTAATTGTTTTTAAGAGGTTTTCTTATTAGTAAAGGCCGGTGGGTGAATGTAAAAGACAACATTTGATGCTATTATAAAAGTGTTTTGTGGAGGTTGACTCAATTTCTATAAGTTTAATATATAGCTTTTGATGCGTTTTATTCCGATACTTATATAGTTTATGAGATATAAGTTGTAATCAGATAATCACAGATATCGATGTTGGTGATTTAAATATAATCATGCCCATTGAGCTTATCGGGTTTAGTACAAGGTGGTTATGCTCGTAAAGCTAAAATATAAGTATGGAGGTACGGGAGCCGCACGCTATATAAGTGTTTATGAGTGTGCGGATGTAAAATTTTCTCGATAAGAGTTATCCGTGCGGATAAGAATCTATCCGCATCGGATGAAAGGTCAAATTGTAACATTTTGATATCGTGAATTATCCGTGACGGATGATAACTTCATCCGCACGGATGGGCTGGTTTATCCGGACGGATAAATACTTCATCCGTACGGATGAGTACCTGTAGCCGAAAACTGATTTTTGGTGAGTGGGTACAACCAAGTGGTACCTTTTCTTTTGGTATCAATCACTTAAAGGACGTATTCCTTTGTTTTTTTCGTAACTGTCTATATATATAGTTGTGTTTACATTGTTAAAGATAGATATAACAATTGTAAGCATCCTTGTTAGACATTCTATATAACTCAACACTTCTAAGTCTTTTTTAAGATCTTTGTCTGCACTTAAAGGTAAAAACTCTCGCTTTATATCTCACTTAAATATTCGTGATACCTTTACAAAGATATAGGGTCGAATAATTTAAGAAGGACAACGATTCGATCGTGAAACTGCGAGGATCCGAACATCTTCTATATTTGCAAGAATTTAAGACATTGGTGATCAATCTCATACCCTCAAATTACAACATACGAGTTATAAATTAGTAAGATAGATACATTATAATTATAACTATGTTTATACACAAGTAATGACCAACCATAGAGGTTCATATTATTACTAAAACTGGATCACGAGAATTTTCAAACTTGAACCGAACTCGTGCTAATATATACGAGATTGTTTTGAGATAATAAGCTGAAGGAAAAATTATATTTTCAACAAATAATCGAAAATGTCAATTTTAATTCACAAATATTAGTAAAACATAAAAATAAGAAGTATATAATTCAATTCCTACATTCAGTTTGAACATGCTTGTGAGCTGACGACTAACGAGTTAAATATGAAAATGTTTGAAATTAACTCGCTTAGCATCAGACCAGTATTCAAGTGAGTCCAAATCGATCTCGAACTATATCGAACATACGTGTTCGAGCAAAAAAGTCAACGTGACTCGAATTGCTCACAATCGCTAGACTCGAATCATGATTACTTTACGGCTTGGAATGCATCAATGTTTCCTCAAAGAAAACAACAAATTAAAGAGGTGTCAATGGCGGGTAATTCTGTCATAGGGAGTCTCTATTATATCCGACCGTCAGATTTACGCCACGTGGACAATAAAACAAAATATTTTTGTTTTTATATACACACGACACACATATCCGATTTTATCGAGTCAATAAAAGCACTTCATATCTAAGAATTTTCCGTCAATGGCCTTATAAATAGAGACCTTGTATTGATTTTTTTTTTTTTTTAAATTGCCGCACGTAACAGGTTACGTCATGTATATGTAGGTCATACGTACCATGGTTTACTTATAAGTTGCGCATTAGATTACGTCATATGACGTTTTAATATTCATGGTTATTTTAGTTATAAGTTACGCATCAGATTACGTCGTGTGTGTACATCAGAGGATAATTTAATATACATGGTTTTGTTATAGGTTGGAAGGTATACATTGTTAAGAGTTGGAGACACGTTAGTAAAAAGGAAATGTTACGACCACGATAAAAATGACATAATCAATATCACAATATATTTCTACAATATTGATCGTGCCGAAAATCCATCAACAACAATCTCGAACATGCGTCATCACAATATTTCACTGGTACGTATAGATATAACTCTTTAAAATATTAATAAGTGATCAGATGCAAGGCACAATATTCTTATTTTTAGAGGTTATTTTGGGTAAGCTGATGATCTTATCAGACTGGCCCACTATATTAAAATCTGAATACCTTCTACGTTTGTGTTTTTATCACAAGTAACTCGTGCTGTTAGAGAACTACGAATAGCATGTGATAGTTAGTATGGGTTGCTTGTTAATTTGTAGTGTTTTGTTGTTGGATTAGTTTGTTTTTGTAGGTTGAAAATGTTGTACTTGTTTTTAATACGATCTGATTTATAATATTAAAAATTAAAAAAATTAAAAAACGAGAAGACGTGTTATAAACATTGTTGAGAGCCTACCAACATCAAAGCACCAGTGGTCTAGTGGTAGAATAGTACCCTGCCACGGTACAGACCCGGGTTCGATTCCCGGCTGGTGCAGTTATTTTGACGCATTTTTTTTTTACAATTTTAACCTTTTATATCCACCACTTTTATTATTTATATTTTGTTTAGGAGCTTCAAATTGAATTTTCTGATTGCACACAACTAAAATCGACTGGTGCAGTTATTTTGACTTTTTTTTTTTTTATTTACAATTTTAACCTTTTATATCCACCCCTTTTATTATTTATTTTGTTTAGGAGCTTCAAATTGAATTTTCTGATTGCACACAACTAAAATTCAACGTCATTATTTCATTTCAAAACAAAAAAGCCATGATCACATTAAACAATGTGTTTTCTTTTTAACTAATTGATAAATAAGGGTCATAAATTAAGTTATTTACAAGGAATAATTAATTAATATAAACTCCAAATAATGTTTACTTATGAACATCTGGAAGGTAGTTCAAGAAGTCATCTTCAGCCTGAGCAATTAAGTCTTCATCATCCCAAATGTCCCTATATGTCTCCGGTTGACGACTCCTCCTCTTTGAGGATTCATAATACATCGACTTCCGCCACTCCTCCGTCGGATCACAACCACACGCCGCCGCCAACCAATCGTCGTACTCGAACTGCAAGCCAAAATAATAATCAACCAACCCCGGTAAAACACGAGAAATTATCATAAGAAAAGTGTTTATTACGCTACATCGTTTGATGACTGGCACGTGTACAAATGAAAGAAGACGGCATCCAAGATTACAAATTTACCCTTAATATTCAGTTTTTTTTTATTACAAATTTACCCCTTATTTGTGTTTTCTTTACCTTTTTCAACCTATTTTGCCATATGTAAGCTTTTATTGGTTATAATATGTCTACCTTCAAGGGATAGATACTAGCCATGTGGCAAAATGGAGTAAAAAGGGGTGTGTGCGGAGAGACCCAATCTACTCGTGTACCACTCTACTTGTGCGCCACAGCAAAACCGACTTTGTGAAAGTCGGTTATGGAGCCTAGAACCAACTTTTCATAGGTTAAAGAACAAGAACCGACTTTATCACAGTCGGTTCTAGGCTCCAGAACCGACTTTCACAAAGTCGGATATGTTGTGGTGTGTGACAAAGTGATGACGCAGTAGATTGATTAATTGCAAACAACGGCCCTAAAAAAATTTACATTAATGAGGGGGTAAAAGAGTAAAAGCAGAAGATTAGGGTTAAAAGTGTGAAAATACAACTCGGGTCGAACTCCAGATTACTTGAAACCAATTAGTCCCAGATATCAGAGACTTTAAGGAAAAAAATACTCATATAGTTCTACCTGACAACTAGCCATATTGTGTGTATAACGTTGTGGAATTCCAGCCTCTTTCAAAGAAGAGTAAAATTCTTCAACATTATCAATCATTTCATTTGTTGAAGGAATTGATAATCGATCTGATAATACACCTGCTATCCATTTGCTTTGAAGTTCACACAATGGAAATGGTACTACCTGTTCAATAATTTTGAATTTAAACTCATTAAATATCCAACCGGAAAGATCGACATGATACCACGTCAAAAACCGACTTTCAAAAAATTAATTAATAATCGACTTTTTAAAAGTTGATTGTACGTAATGCCGTAATCGAAGTTTGGGAAAAGGCACGTATTAAAGACATCACGGTTAATCTACTACAAAACCATATTTCGAGCTAGGTTAGACTTTGTAGAGGTCGAAGATAGATATTTGACCTCTGCAAAGTCGAACGGTGAGTTTAGTATAGACTCTTTGGAGGTTGAATGTCATTGTGGTGCCCTGAAAGCAGATCAGGCGCGGTGTCTTTAATAAGTGCCTTGAGATAAAGGCACTTTTCATTTCGATCTCAATGTTTCATGTTGAAAATTTTACCTCTCATCTAGTCTTATTTTTCTTTTTAACATTTTTAGTCCAAAATGCCACGTGTCCAAACTATAGTCATAAGGTATGACGTGGTCCAGCCAATAAAAACTCGACACGTGGTTAAGATGGACTTAAAATGTAAAACAACGGATGGATGAGGGATAAAAATGTCGAGATGAAACATAGGGGATATAAATGCAAAAAACGGAAAGAAAAGGGACTAAAGTGTCCTTATCCCTCGATTTTTTAATAGTCGACGTTACATAATCCACATTTTAAAGGTTGATTCTGATATGGTACAGTGATAGATACGGCGTCACGGTGAAGGGAAAGTGCTATTACGGGACATCCTCAATGAAGAGATCCACTGGCATCCAATCAAAAGACGGCATGTGGTACCTAACATAGATCACCCCACAACAACACAAAAATCATTCCACGTGTCGTGTTTTTGATTGGATAAATATAAATCTCTTCATTGAGGACGATTCATAGTAGAATTTCTCATGGTATATCATGTGTGATGTCTTTAAAGGCTCCCTCGGAGTTTACCTTCCACGGCAAACCGACAAACGACAACGACGGCGCCAATGACGGAGGAAAAATGTGTTGGTAAAGAGGGCCGACGCGGTTGTCATCGACCGTAACGGTGCCATTTGTATCAAGAAATGGGAAGTGATACTTGTACCTTAAAAAATAAAAAAAAATAAAAACAAAATGAGAATATATATATTTTCATCATTTATCCAAAATTCCAAACTAATATTTCAAAATTAGATATATTACCCAGTGCAGTGCAAAATAATGTCAACTATGATCTTGTGGCCATCTTGAAATGTCACTGAGCCATCTTCATGTACTCTTTGTATCTGTGTATGTGTTGTAGCCTTTTTATTAGGATACTCTGATTAAAAAAAGCATTATTATTTCCACCATAAAACACTTGCAGGGTTATTTTTGGAAATGGACAGCAGTTAATCCATTTTAACTGAATAAAGGGGGGCTTTAGGGGCCCACTAAATCTACCTGAGGCACCACAACAATGTTTAAAAATAGGCATGTACTGGGGTAACCTTAAGAAGGGCAATGGTAGATTTAGCGGGGTGCCCTTAAAGGTTCCCCTGAATAAAATAAGCTCCCCACAACCAAAAACACTTATTTCATTATACGTTTATTTCAGTTTTGCACTTCAAATTTTTTTTTTTTTTTTCTTCTTCAACGCATTGAATCTGACCACTTTTAGATAGAATGTTTTGGTAAACTAATTTTATTCGTGTTTTGAATGGATGCCAGCGAACTCCTCGATAAAGACTCTCCATTGTAGGAATTCCCCTATGTTATTAGCCAGATAAAAGTTATATGGAAAATGGTAATCTTGTGAAACATAATGTGAAAAGTTAATCAAGTCATTGACATTAAGCCAGCAAAGCATAAAGGACAATTTTACCCCTGGTTAAAAGTTGAGTAAGTTACTTTACCATGGAATGAAGCCAAATATTATTGTAACCAGGCAACTTCCCTAAAGTATCTTCAGGGGCAGACCTTGAAGCAATATGTACTTCTTTTGCAGTTTTTGCAATCTCTCTGGATATATCATCTGCACTTGCGGCACTCCCAATTAACACTACAACCTATCAATCAACTGGAATTTGTCACTTAATCATATATATGCATTAACACGGGTGCGGATTATTATGAAAAATATAGGATACGGGTATGGAGAGTATATGTGTAAATATTGAAGATATATGAACCAAATGATGAATACTAAACCATATAAATAAAACTATTCATAGTGGTATTCTTTGGTGTTTCATTTTTATTTTATTTTTTTTTGTAGTTTTTCACCAATTTGGACAGTTTTTCGTTCATTATGCAGCGGTTTTTGCTCAACATTGAACATGGTTTTTCATTTTACATATCTTAGTTATGAATATGCATACCCAAATCCCGTATGCAACGTTAGAAAATTACAAATTTGTCCCAAATTTATATCCGAAAGTATCCAATGTGCCTATGCAGGATACGTATCTGATACAAGACACACTACTAAAGGGAAATATATGTTATCCGACGTATCCAATGTGTCTATGTAGAATACGTATCCAATATGAAACACTCTACACTACTAAACATAAGCATTCAACTATCCGTTATCCGAAGTATCCAATGTGTCTACGTAGAATACGTATCCACTACGAAACACACTACTAAAAACATAAGTATTCAACTATCCGTTATCCGAAGTATCCAATGTGTCTACATAGAATACGTACCAAATACGAAACACACTACTAAAAATATAAGTATTCAACTATCCGTTATCCGAAGTATCCAATGTGTCTATGTAGAATACGTATCCAATATGAAACACACAACTAAACATAAGCATTCAACTATCCGTTATCCGAAGTATCCAATGTGTCTACTACGTAGAATACGTATCCAATACGAAACACACTACTAAAAATATAAGTATTCAACTATCCGTTACCCGAAGTATCCAATGTGTCTACGTAGAATACGTATCCAATACGAAACACACTACTAAACATAAGTATTCAACTATCCGTTACCCGAAGTATCCAATGTCTCTACGTAGAAGAACACGTATCCAATACGAAACACACTACTAAAAATATAAGTATTCAACTATCCGTTATCCGAAGTATCCAATGTGTCTATGTAGAATACGTATCCAATATGAAACACACAACTAAACATAAGCATTCAACTATCCGTTATCCGAAGTATCCAATGTGTCTACGTAGAATACGTATCCAATACGAAACACACTACTAAAAACAAAAGTATTCAACTATCCGTTATCCGAAGTATCCAATGTGTCTACGTAGAAGAACACGTATCCAATACGAGACACACTACTAAACAGAACTCACGGTGACTAGAACTTCAAACTATCAAAAATACAATGTAAAGGTTCTTAAAGGCTAAAGCAAAGGCTTTTGGAACATACTTGACCTTGAAAGGGTTCAGGAACACGATAATTGTGACTATGGATTTGCTTCCCAGGCCATCTTTCTATTCCTGAAAAATACATATCCACTTATTTCTCAACAAAAATAGTGTAATTATTCATTTGAACTAAGCAGTAAGAAGCTTACTTACCCGGAATTTCAGCAATTCGGGGCTCCGTATAATGCCCATTACAAACAACAACAGCATCATAAACCTCATCGAAATTCCCAATTTCTCTCTTTGATCTCACTTCCCATTTTCCCATTTCTGTAATCCCAACTCGCAATACCTCAGTACCAAACCTCACCAATTCAACAATTCCAAAATCAATTGCAAAATCTTTCAAATACTCCAAAACTTCTCTATGACCCGGAAACCGTCTAGAGTCTCTGTTATCATGCCCGTTTTTAGCTATAAACGGGTAGGCCCGAAAACCCATTACTTCACGAGGTAAGTTGGTCCTGAGTGAGGCGTAGAGGCTTGAATGGATGATGTTTCGAGACGGGTCAAGACCGATTGGGTCGGATTCGGTTTTGGGTGTGTATGCCCATGTTCCTCCTAGCTGGTTTTCTTTTTCGAAGACGACGACTTTGTGACCCTCTTGTTTTAGCTCGTGAGCGGCGATGAGACCGGCTGCGCCGGCGCCGATGACGGCGACGGTCAAGGAGGTGCTTGGAAACATTGTAATAATAAAAGGAGGAAGTGAAACTTGTTGCAATGGGAGACTGACAGACATTGGCAGTCTTCTCAACCGCAACTGTCTTTTTTTTTTTTTTAATAGGATTAAATAATTTTTTATTTATAAGAGTCAAAAAAATTTGATAAAATTGTATTTTTTTTTATGGGGATAAAATTGTATTTTGAAGATTAAAAATTCAGATGATCTAAAATGGTGTTGAATCAATTTGCATATTCAAATATGTAACGATTTGTCTTGGAAGTCGAGTTCATAACTAAAAATCAAGAGGTTCAGCTTAAACTTACGAAACACGTCAGTCTCTTTCACATAAATTCAAAATAAAAAAGTCTAGATAAAAAAGAAACATAGCATAAGCTGAAAAATAATCTAAATATGCTCGGTAACAGACATCATAGGAAACAACACAATAAACACGATAGATCAACACGTATTGGCAATAAAGTTAAACCACTGAAATCTATAAATCTCAAGAAGCAAAAATGTTGCATTACTAGGATATCTCTCAAGAAAAGAAAGCACAACATCCATACTAATGACTATTCACAAGATCCCACTAATGTGGGCACAATTTGCCTTATTTCTTATTCTCAATGACATGACACATAAATAATAATCAATGAACTAGTTTCAGACCATCGTTCCTACGACATTTCTTTGTCACGCTTCTGAAAGTCATCATTTTTTGTGCATGTATTCTTTATGAGATTGAATTCTATTTGTTATGTTTGTAAAAGAAAAAATGAAGCAATGGCTTTGAAAGAAAAATTGAAGCTCTTTCAAGCATTCAAATATTCGATATTGAAAAGAACCGATTAACAAAACAAATTATTGAGAAAGGCAATGCAATAGTGTTCATTGTGCCATAACAACAATGTATAATGGTTGTTAAACCCCGTGTATAATTAAAATAAATAAAACGAATAAAATCAACAACAATTTTATTGATCTTGATAAACAATAACAAAGAAGTACATAAAGAAAAATAAAGGATATTGACGATCCGAAATGGACGAAACTCGTCCTTAAGACAAATTTGCCCCGGTATGTACTCCCGCTTTGCAAAAGAATTGTCTCCCGAATTCTCGATTACCTTTCGTAATAGCGATCTGCAAACTCAAGAATGACGAACTTTACAAAGGTTTGAAACTCTTCACTTGATGCAAGAACAATTATGCGAAGAATGTATGTATGTATGCAATTCGGTGTTGTATTTACGTGTCTATTTGTTTTTCTTCCCATTCATGTAGCTCGCTTATATAGCAGAGGACATGGAAAAAACTGATGGAAAATGAACGACCTTCACCGAATTGAATGTCATAAATATCATCATTATGTTGGAACTTGAAAGCTAAAAGCCTCACTTTAATCACGACTTAAAGTTGGATAGGAACATGAATAGTCTTACTTCACAGATGAGCCTCACCAAGAACTTTGATAACCATGATTCAATTCGGTGGACCGAGCCTCAAGAACCCTTGATTCGGGCAAAGAGATCGAAAAAGCCTCACCAAATGATTCGATTCAAAGAGATCGAAAAGCGATCGAGCCTCACCAAAGAACCTTAAAAATTAACAGCTTGCAAAACCGAACTCGATTGTGAACCTTCAAACCGAAATGCATTCGTAATGCGCAGACACGCTGGCATGCACAAGCCCATGGGCAAATCCGACCCCTGCGCCCGCGTAGAGAGGCGGTGTATAATGTTGGTTTCTTATTCCAACTACACTACAACAATATCATATAAATATTGCTTCTTTTCCTTCTTCCAACCAATGTGGGAGAAAAGTTTCTTCCCATTTTTCCTTTTCATAACACACACTTAAGCCCAATAGACCCATTATGACATATCATCAATTTTCCAACAAACCGACTTTGAGCGTTAATTTCCCATTCACTCGTTATCCGAATTGAATGATTCCAAATCCTGAATTCATCTACGACTCACGTAGTTTTCAATTAATAAAACATTACATATATTCTATACAAGAATATATCCAAATACGCTTACAAAGTCATCAATAAAATGATTATAAAATCATTTTTAATTCATTTTTAATTCAATTCCATATTTTCTCCAACAATCCCCACATGAATGGAAATTAATGCAGATGCACTCAAGAGATTCTCGCGCGAAAAATATTGCATCGAGAGAGGTAGCTTCGGCTTTGAACTGTCTTAGTGAAATACTATCGGATTTACTCGCTAATCGCTGAACTTAAGTCTTGAATCTGTTCACCTTTTTTAGTGTAAAACCGCATAATAGTACTTTCACACAATATTTCCTTAACATTGTACTTGGTTCTCATGATCGATTCGCTTTGGCCCCGAATCACACCTGGTTTCGTAAAGTGCGTTAGAGAATTCTAGCCTCTAAACTCTCTTTGAAGCGGCCCCACTTCGCACTTACATAGGTGACCTCCTATCAAGAGTATTCTGCCATACCCCACTTGAATTTAATCAAGTTATAGGAATCATTAAAAGTTTTCACTTATCCTTCACACTTCTGGCAGACAACACTTTTATTCACAGAATGGGTAAGTGTTCATCAATAGCTTCATAACTTAGTTGTCCCTTTGAACCATGATCTTGGGATCTCCAAATAACATGGTAGGGTTACCATTACGGCTTATCTTTCAATAGGCTTCATCCCATTCCAAGTGTCAAAATTGACATTTGATCTCTGTGTAAACCTTTTGTAAATGGATCCGCAAGATTTTCCTTCGACTTTAAATACTCGATGGAAATCACACCGGTAGAGATCAATTGTTTAACGGTGTTATGTCGTCGACGATGTGTTCAGACTTACCATTATACATACTTGCTTTGTGCACGGTGTATAGCCGATTGACTATCACTATGGATGCTGATAGGAGCAATCGGCTTAGTCCAACATGGAATGTCCTCTAGGAAGTTTCGAAGCCACTCTGCTTCTTCACCAGCTTTGTCTAATGCAATAAACTTAGCCTCCATAGTGGAACGAGATATGCACGTCTGCTTAGTGGACTTCCAGGACACCGCAACACCACCAATCATGAAAACATATCCAGTTGTGGATTTGGATTCTTTTGAATCAGAAATCCAATTTGCATCACAGTAACCTTCTAATACTGCTGGATATCTTGTGTAGCATAATCCCAGGTTCATTGTATATTTCAAGTACTTTAGTACTCTAATGAGAGCTTTCCAATGATCCTCACTAGGATTACTTGTAAATCGGCTCAGTTTATTCACAGCACATGCAATATCCGGTCTAGTACAATTCGTTATGTACATTAAACAACCGATAATCTGAGAATATTTTAACTGAGACACAGGGTCACCTTTATTTTTGACTAAGTGAAGACTTAAGTCAATAGGTGTTTTCACAGGACTTTCATCATAAACACTGAATCTCCTCAGGACGGATTCAATGTAGTGAGACTGTGACAACACTAGTCCTCGATATATTCTGGAGATTTTAATCCCCAAGATTACATCTGCCAGTCCCATATCTTTCATATCAAAGTTACGTGTCAGCATCTTTTTGGTATTCATGATTATATCATGAGTACTCCTATAATGAGCATATCATCAACATATAGACACACTAACACATAAGCATTAGGTGTATGTTTGATGTAGACACATTTGTCGCACTTTCGTTGATCTTAAACCCATTAGATAGCATAGTTTGATCAAACTTTTGATGCCATTGCTTGGGTGCTTGTTTCATCCATACAACGACTTAACGAGTCGACACACTTTCTTTTCTCGACTGAAACCACAAACCCCTCGGGTTGTTCCATATAAATTTCTTCATCTAATTCACCATTCGAAATGCGCGTTTTAACATCCATCCGATGTATTTCCAAGTCATACATCTGCAAGAAGAGAAATTAGAACCCTTATGAAGTGATTCTAGTTCTTGGTGAGTAAGTATCAAAGAAATCAAGACCTCTTTTGCCGATAACCCTTAGCTACCAACCTGGCCTTATATTTATCAATAGATCCATCGCCTTTTAGCTTCTTCTTGAAAATCCACTTACACCCGAGAGCTTTATGTCCCGGTGGAATATCAACCAATTCCCAAGTGTGATTTTGCATAATGGAATCTATCTCACTATTAATTGCCTCTTTCCGAAAGGTGCTTCGGATTAGTCATAGCCTCGGCATATGTCCTTGGAGTATTTTCTATCATGTAGGTGAGAAAATCTGGCCCAAAAGACGTTGAAGTCCTAGCCCGTTTACTCCTTCGAGGTTCAACTTCCTCGTGTTACAAGCATTATCCCCACATTTTCGTGTGCCCTTTTAGTCGAATTAGAGTCTTCACTATGTCTTTCTTTGTTTGGAAAGACATCCTCAAAAACACCGCATTTTTGACTCCATGATTGTGTTTATATGCACATCAGGGTTGTCAGATTTGTGCACAAGAAATCTATATGCACTATTGTTATGTGCATACCCAATGAATATGCAATCTATCGTTTTAGGCCCAATCTTGATTTGTTTAGGTTTAGGCACTTCCACCTTTGCTAAACACCCCCACACTTTCAAGTATTTATAACTTGGTTTGTGGCCTTTCCACAACTCATATGGGGTCTTATCCATCTTTTTAGATGGAATTCTGTTGAGAATTGTATTGGCTGATAGAAGGGCCTCCCCCCACAAGTTCTGAGGTAAACCAGAACTAATCAACATAGCATTCATCATCTCTTTTAGAGTACGGTTTTTATGTTCAAAATTCCGTTAGATTGAGGTGCATATGGAGCAAGAGTTTGATGAATAATGCCCGAATCTAGACATAATCCTTCAAATGGAGATTCATACTCTCCACCTCTATCACTACTGAACCTTCTTGATTAAATGCCAAGTTGATTCTCAACTTCATTTTTATAATTTTTGAATGCCTCGATAGTCTCATCTTTGCTACTTAGCAAATAAACATAATAGTATTTTGTACAATCATCGATAAAAGTTACAAAATACTTTTTACCGCCTCTCGATTGCACAAACTTTAAATCACACAAATCAGTGTGAATTAATTCTAAAGGTTCTCATTTCTTTCCACGGATGGAAACGGCGCTTTAGTCATTTTTGCTTCAACACACACTTGGCATTTACCGGTTTGGTTAAATTTTAGTTTAGGTAATAAATCCAAATTCATCATTCTTTGAATTGATTTATTATTAACATGTCCTAAACGATTATACCATAAAGAACAAGACTCAATCAAGTAAGCAGAAGTAGAAGCACTTTTATTAGCCTCAGTGGGCACAACAGTGTTGGGCATCATAGCCATTACATTCAGTTTAAATAAACCTTCGGTAAAATAACCTCTACCAACATACATCTCATTTTTGGTCAAAATGACCTTGTCATTACCAAAAGAAAGTTTAAAACCATTCTTATTCAGCATTCCACCAGAAATCAAGTTTCTACGTATATCAGGTACATGGAGAACATTCGTGAGTGTCAGCTTCTTCCCAGAAGTCATCTTCAGAATCACGTTTCCAGTTCCTTGAATGGTTGATTGGGCAGAGTTTCCCATCCACAGCTTCTCACCATTTCCAGCCTTGTAGGTTGAGAAGATATCACGGTCAGCACACACATGTTTAGTGGCTCCTGTGTCCACAAACCACTGCCTCGGATTTCCCACGGTGTTGCACTCAGTCACCATGGCACAGAGATTGTCATCATCTCCCTCATGTTCAGCCATATGAGCCATAGGTTTGTAAGGCTTCTTTGACCGGCATTCTGCAGCACGGTGTCCAAACTTGCCACGATTCATGGCAATCACCATTGAATTTATATGGTGTCGGCTTCTTGACGATTCCCGCCTTCTTAGGAAATTTCTCCGCTTCTTTCTCTTCTCGGTTTTTCACCTCAACATGTTAGCCTTTGCTTGTCCAATGAAAAGAATGTTTCTTTTGGATGCTCGATTGTCCTCCTCAATGCGAAGTCGAACAATTAAATCATCCATCGTCACTTGCTTCCTCTTGTGCATGAGATAGCTCTTGTATTCCTTCCACGAGTCGTGAAGCTTCTCAATCACACATGCAACTTGAAAATTTTCATTAATTTTCGATCTTCTCGCTATCATCTCGGATATCGAAATTTGCGCTTCCACCACTTTTAACAATAGATTTAGTATCATTCATTTCATACTTTAAAAATCTCACTCGACAAGAAACTTCTTGGCACCAAAGATCTTCGGTTGTATATTTCTTCTCTAATGCTTGCCACAATGATTTAGCAAGATCATAAGTACATTACACACCATACAACATGTTATCTAAAACCATTAAGAATATAATTCTTGCACGAAAAATCACTCGTGCTTCCAAATTTTCTACACAGAAAAAAGCCGTCTTTTCGGAGTTTTTCGTGGCGCCACCGGTGGGTCATCAACTAGCATTCTTGCTAGACCAAGCGTTGTGATGTAAAAAAACATCTTCTCGCTGCCAACGCTTAAAGTTGGAGCCATTGAACTTCTCTGGTCTCTCATGGTTAGCACCAGAAGCGTAGTAGTTTGTGTCACCACGCATACGAGCCGATGATCGGGATGTCTCGCCCTCCGTTTGGCGCACCATCAGGAGTAGGAGTCACTTGACCGTCAGTTGCCATTTCTTTCAAAACAGAAGATAAACTTTAATCAGAAAAAAATTTCAAGTCGTTTATCCAAAACAGCCACGAATCCAAATAATTTCATTTTTTTTTCAAATAAAACGAACTGAACTCGTTGAAAAAAAAAAATCAGTTCGTTTTTTTTTTCTTTCCGGTTTTTCCTTTAAACGAAAGCAAGAAGAAGAACAGGTTGTTTACAGACTGCAACAGACTAAACAATCAATAAAAAGGATGAAAAATTCGTCAAGATATTTCGATTACACACAGTTTTGATTTAGAACTATGGTTCTAAAATTTGTCTTAAGCTGTTAAACCCCGTGTATAATTAAAATAAATAAAACGAATAAAATCAACAACAATTTTATTGATCTTGATAAACAATAACAAAGAAGTACAGAAAGAAAAAATAAAGGATATTGACGTTTGATCTGAGCCGAGACGAACTCAGTCCTTAAGACAAATTTGCCCCGGTATGTACCCGTTTTGCGAAGAATTGTCTCCCATGAATTCTCGATTACCTTTCGTAATAGCGGCGATCGCAAAACTCAAGAACGATTTAACTTTACAATGCTTTCCGTAAACTCTTCACTTGATGCAAGAACAAGATGCGAAGAATGTATGTATGTATGCAATTACGTGTTGTATTTCTGTGTCTATTTGTTTTTCTTCCCATTCATGTAGCTCGTTTATATAGCGAGAGGACATGGAAAAACGATGGAAAATGAACAAATTTCACTTTCGAATTGAATGTCATAAATATCATCATTATGTTGGAACTTGGAAAGCTAAAAGCCTCGGCTTTAGGAACATGAACAGATCTTACTCTCAAAGAGATGAGCCTCAACTCAAGAACCCTTGATTCGGGCTCACCGGATCGAGCCTCAAAGAACCCTTGATTCATTCAAATAGATCGAAAAAGCGATCGAGCCTCACCAAAGAACCTTAAAAATTAACAGTTGCAAAACCGAACTCTGACTGTGAACCTTCAAACCGAGCTGCAATCGTGTACGCAAGACACGCGGCATGCACAAGCCCAAGGGTAAATCCGATTGGATTTGCACCCTCTCGCCAGCGTAGAACGCGGTGTATAATGTTGGTTTCTTATTCCAACTATACTAAAACAATATCATATAAATATTGCTTCTTTTCCTTCTTCCAACCAATGTGGGAGAAAAGTTTCTTCCCATTTTTCCTTTTCATAACACACATTTAAGACCAATAGGCCCATTATGACATATCATCAATTTTCCAACAAACCGACTTTAAGCGTTAATTTCTCATTCACTCGTTATCCGAATTGAATGATTCCAAATCCTGAATTCATCTACGACTCACGTAGTTTTCAGAATTAATAAAACATTACATATATTCTATACAAGAATATATCCGAAATACGCTTACAAAGTCACTGAATAAAATGATTATAAAATCATTTTTAATTCATTTTTAATTCAATTCCACATTTTCTCCAACAATGGTTTGATAAAATGTAACACACATATAAGAAGAACTGTCTAATAGAATGCAACACACATATATTATAAATTAAAGTCCCACACCCTCACACCTTATAAGATTACATATCTATGTTCGTTTTCGTAACTTGGGGATGAGCTGTAATGGTTGTGCATTCTGCAAGCTAATACCGAATTTCTCTGTCAAGAGTTCATGAGAGCTCATTTCTTTCGTCAAAGACCAATCGAATGAATGGAGCAACGTTGCAAGAATTAAAGGAAGATGTCTTCCGACCATCGGTAATCCTGGACAAATTCTCCGTCCACCTCCAAAAGGTGTAAATTCGAAATTATTCCCTTTAAAGTCCACTGCAACATTCAAGAATCTCTCTGGTTTAAACATTAATGGCTCGTTCCAAATCGAAGGATCACGTCCCATTGCCCAAGCATTGATGTAAATTTGAGCATTTTTGGGTATAGTGTAGTTCATCACTTGACATGTTTCAGGGGCTCGGCGAGGTACTAGCAATGGTGCCGGTGGGTGTAAACGAAGCGTTTCTTTGATACAGGCATGAAGATAAGAAAATTTTGATAGATGATACTCTTTTACTAGATGTACACCTACTTCATTGTCTAATTCTTGAATCACTTTCTTCATGGATTCTGGACTCTTTATTAACTCAGTCATTGTCCACTCTATTGTTGTACTAGATCCGGGTATGGCACCTAAATAGATTTCCTGTTGATTGATTAAACAACATTAATATTTATAATGCCCAACCATATTCCTCAACTATATAAATATATTTATCATAACAACATATTGTATGTATTAAAATTCCATTGGAAAACAAAAGCAATTACTATTTGATGTGTTTAAGACATTTTATATTTAAGATGAAAATATGTACGACATATTTTTAGTTGATAAAAATATAAATTCAACAATATATATAAGAGAATTGACATCAAGCTCAATATGTAAACTACGATGTGAGGAAAAGTTATCTCTTAATATCAAGATGAAAACAATAGCAAGTTTCTAATTTGAAACAATTTACAACGTACACTAGCATATATACCAATTTGAATTCCACAAATTTCAGAATCACGGTGGATAGAATTCAAGATAAAACGTTGGCTCCCTATTTTTAGTATATTTCCTATAGTTAATCTTTGCTCCTTCTAAAGTATTTGATTGGTGAAAGAAATATGACGAGTTCTAGAACCACAAAGATGTCATAACTAGTGCATAATACTCGTTAAAAAGGTTAAGCCTACTTAGTACTGCATATGTTTCTATTTAACCGAGGAAGTTGTCAAAATCACATATATAATAGATGTAACATTAGTTATAATCTCTCGCTTGATAATAAATAAGAGTAGAGTGAGAAAAAAAGAATATTAATAAATTCGGTTATGGAAATGAAAAAGTGAATATCGTTTCACATTACAAAAAAATCTTATCATACTACATTTTATTTCAAATTTTACCCTCAGCTATTCCCCGTGTCAAGATTCTGACTTGATTTTTGGCAGAATATTGAAATTTGTATTGTCCAAAGTTTAATAATGTACTTCTTCAATTTTTCTGATAGGAATTGAGTCTAGACACCCAAATTCTAACTCAAGTTGGGTTTGAATAATTTACATTTTCTGACTACAATTTGGTTAAAGCGGTGTTTTGTGTGTGAAAATATATTCCCGAACATCAGACTAAAAGAGATTTTATTTCTCAACAACTTTATCAGTTAATAAGAAATGGAAGGAGTATATCCTATGTTGCACGGACACGGACACGGACACGGACACGACACACCGCACGACACTACACTACACGGCGATGACACAATTAATTCTAAAATTTAAAAGACACTACACACGGAATTCACACGTTACATATAATATATATATATATACACATATATATGTATATACACACATATATACATCTATATATACATCTCTGTCTGTCTCTCTCTCTCTCTCTCTCTCTCTCTATATATATATATATATATATATATATATATATATATATATATATATATATATATATATATATATATATATATCTAAACGAAAGATTCATTATGCAAATAGACAAAATAAGATATATATATACTGTATAAAATAAAGATATGTAATACTTAAACTCTATCAATATTTAAAATAGATATTTGTTATCTATACGGTGTCAAAAGTAAAAATTAAATTATAATTGACTTTCAAAATATTACAAATTAAGTGTAAAAACGATTGTCTATAACGAAAAACATATAAACATAATACAGAGTAATCAAGATAGAAATTGTATATTTTTAGGTTTCATCAAAAAAAGATAGAAAAAATTGTGTTCAGGGGTGTCGGGAGGTGTCGGCGCCGTGTCGGAGGTGTGTCGACAACGTGTCGGATATTAAAATTTTAAATAATATTAATTTAATCAACCAAAACCTTTCGGAAACGGTGTCGGAACGTGTCGTGTCGTGTGTCGGACACGGCGCACGGCGCCCAGATTGAAGTGTCGGTGCATCATAGAGTATATTACATCATTACATGTAGAAGCAATAAAACATGACAACAACTACCCAAAACTATACTTACAAGAAAGATATGGAGAATCCCACCATCCGTGAATTTGTTTAGGAGAAGAACATCAAGAAAGTCGTTCTGCCTCAAAGAAAAAGCTCCTCTTTTTCTTCTTTCTTGTATAATGGGCTCATAAATAGCCTCGATTTTCCTTCTTACCTTCATCGATCGTTTCCTTATACCTTGAAGATCTAACTTACTTAATATCGGGTATGCATCCGCTATATTCGGAGTACTAAAATTTTCCAACAATTTCCTAAATAGCCCTTTCACCCCTTCTTCATCTTCATCTTCATCATCGAATCCAACAAAATCATTTGACAACAAGATATTGCTCATGATATTGACAATCGTAACAAACACTAATTTGCGAATATTCACCACATTTTTAGCCTTTACATGTTCGATCATATCGAACATCTTTCTCTCTCTCGAACATGTTTGAGCATCTAACGCTTTAACCGAGAAAAGCTCGGCTCGACAAAGCGTCCTTAGATAATTCCATCTGTCACTACACGTCTCACTCATACTAATCGAGGAGCTATTACATTCCTCTTGATCAATACATACAGACTTTGGAACGCACGCGTGGAAAAACCTGATCATGAGTTTTGAGGATTTCTTCGCGGCTGCTGGCGACGAAGCCACGACCATATTTTGAGTTCCGAGTCGAAGCAACATCAAAGGGCCGTGAATTTTCGATAAATCCGCTAGAGCGACGTGTGGCATCTTGCCCGCGATATGAAGAATATTGCCTACAATAGGCCATGGAGTTGGACCTGGTGGAAAGGATGAAGATGAAGATTTGAATTTCTTTAAGATCAGATACAGAAGTGGCACCAAAAATTATCAAAAACATGAAATAATTTCCTTCAATATAAGAAAATTGATCCATTATTTATGACTTTGAAAAGGATGGATTGAAAAACACTCACTAGGTTTGAATTTTTTCCATTTTGCGATCTTCTTAAGGTCATTGCAGCAAGTGGGGATTCAAATGTCAACTTAATTGAAATATTGCTTCCATGTGATCTTATGCAAGAGGCAATTATTAATTTTGATTCCTATCGGTAAACGAAGAAATAAAGTAAACAAAAACCCGAGTTCGATCGAACTATAACGAAACCCGGAATCCTAAAATTTGTGTTCATATATACTCCTTGTTAATCTTAATTCTGACCCGAGTTCGAACTATAACGAAACCCGGAATCCTTTCACGTTCTTACGAATGTTTCTCATCGATCGGTTTCAGCATGGGCGTCCTGGGCACGGGCCAACAAAGCCAAAAACAAAAACCAAAAAATAAAACACACATGAAACGACATCGCTTTTACTTGATAATCGAAATTAGACACACAAATCGATGGTGATCTCATCCCCATCCCAGACCTTTTTAAAGGGCTTGAGATCATGTTTGTCAAGTTGTGTGTCATTTTAATGTTTAAGAAAAAACTACGCTGTTCATTTTATGTTTTGTTTTTTTGTTTTTCTTCTAAAATTCAAATACACATAAAACGACGTAGCTTTTACTTGAGCAACTAAATTGTATACACAAACTTAAATTTATGATCTCAAGCCTTTTAAAAGTGATATTTTTAGGATCCGCTTTTATATATCTGTAGTGTATTTTAGATATATTTTTATTCTACTTAGATTAAAAAGACTCAACTATACTCAAATCAATACACACTAGTTATGGATCGTGCATGCATAATGCACGGTGATGTAAATTAAGAAGAAATAAGTTTTATTAAAAAAACTTATCAACTTTTTTTGGAGTTCATTTTATTTTTCATTGTTGGCCTTTATCTTTGCTGCGGTTTTGGTAAAAATAAAAGAGGAAATTCTTGATTCAAACAATAGCGCCGAGAGATTATTGTAAGAAATGTGTTAGAAAATGTCGTAACAAAAAGATTTAAACAAAATTTTAATTACTTGAATAGGAAACTCCTCTTAATCAAATTAAAGCTTAATAGGTTCTATATATATCAAGTTCAATGCATAATAGGGTTGAACTATAAGAGCTCTCAGTTTGGAAATGTCAACATCATCATTGAAATTAGCTCTACAATCTTTCAACTCTGCATGAAACGAATTATATGATATCACAGTGGATTCATAAAATTATGTTTCTGAAATTAAAGGGAAATAAAACTAAAAATTAACTCCATGGGGCAAACCATTTCGAGTCAACCCCTTTATCATAGAGAGAAGTATATGTTCTGTAGTTGTCATTGAAGGTGCAAAATTTGTCACATACATTCATTTTCTCAATATAATGCTGAGATCTTTATTATCTTGTTCACCTCTTGTCCTTTGTGTGATCAAGATCACTACGGAAAAAAAAATAATAATAATAACACATGACAACCACTAAACAACCATAAATCTTTGTTAAAAAATTAAATTAAAAATCACCAAAATAAATTAGAGAAGATAGAGTGTGTCCCAAAACCAAAGCAATTGCAGGAAGAGTTGACAATAAAGGAATTTCGAAACAAAAAAAGGTTGTCAACATGATGGTTAAACAGAAGAAAATACAATCAAATTGTCATAGGGCCATTAAACGCTCTACCTAATTATAAAGAATTAATTATATATGATACTAAAGTCATTTAAAGATTCCTAAAATATATACTATACATGATTGAACACTAAATAACACTAAAAGCTGAACTCAAACTCTGGTTTTCCTGCTTGAATTCTGATGCAAGCTTGCTACTTCATCACCTTCCCTCTTGTTCTCTCGTTCGTTTTCACCCCACCGCTCACGGACATGGCAACAAACACATGTACCTCATCACTTGAAACATTATTTTCACCCGACTTCCCCCATAGCATCATTGTTCTGCATGTACCTTATAAAAAAGGTCAAATAGTAGGATAAAATAAGAAATCATGGATTAAAACAACACAAACTAACCTTCTGTTTTGTTTCCCACACCAAAAAAAAAAAAAAAAGAAAGAAAAAGAAAAGAGTGATGCTAAGGGCTGTTTTTTCACCAGAGCTCAATTTGAATCATGATGCACACATTTGAATCTATACACATGCATTTTCAATCTCCTGTGGTAAATTGTGTTTGTATTGTATTTCATTGAATTGTAAAATGTACATCAGAGTGTTTAAATAGGAGTACAATCTTGTGCTACAAGATATAAATATAAATAAAGAAATAATAATAATTAATCTAAATAATGGTAATAAATCTATGATGTAATAGTATTGTCAACACGCCCCCGCAATCCCGTGGGAAGAGGTTGAACACGGAGATTGGTCTTGAGGGAAGTGAACCGAGGAGAGGACAACGGTTTGGTGAGGAGATCTGCCAATTGTTCCTTGGAGGAGATGAAGGAAATCTGAAGCTTCTTTGCCGCAACAAGTTCGCGAACGTGATGGAAGTCTATTTCAATATGTTTAGTACGAGCATGGTAGACCGGGTTGTGAGCAAGATAGGTGGCGCCAATGTTGTCGCACCACAAGATAGGAGCCGTAGGAAGAGTAATCGCCATTTCGATATAAGACTTTGGAGCCACCGAGCTCGGCAAAGATATTGTAGGGGTTTTGTATTCGACCAGATGGAGCTTTTGGAAACCGTAAGGTGTTGTTTCGCACGCCAACTGATGAGATTGTGTCCAAGAAATATGCAATAAGCACCAATAGAGCGGCGGTTGTCGGTGTTGGCCGCCCAATCGGAATCGGAGTAAGCTTGCAATGTGAGTGGAGAGTCGTTGGAGAAGAAGAGACCATCAGATATAGTGTGCTTTAAGTAACGGAGGATGCGTTTAATGACCGCCAAAGTGAGTTTCGTGGGAGAGTGCATAAACTTCATCGACTTTGTGAACCGTGAAGGCGATGTCCGGACGAGTGAAGCTAAGGTATTGTAGGCCTCCAACTATAGTGCGGTATAAGGCCGGATCGAGCGGGAGGTCCATCATCCCGAGAAAGTCCTGGAGGCGGCCATATAGGAGTAGAGCACGGCTTGGATTTATCCATATTTGCCTTTTGGAGGAGTCAAGGATGTACTTGTGTTGACTAAGGTAGATGCCGGAAGAGCGGGAGCACCTCAATGCCAAGGAAATAAGACAGGAACCCGGATCTTTGACAGAAAGTGAGACCCAAGGAAAGTAATAACCCGCTCAACCAAGGCCGGAGAGGTACCGGTGATAATAACATCGTCCCACATAGAGAAGAATGTAGAGCCGAGCACCTGCACAGGAATAAACGAACATAGATGTGTCGGCCTTTGAGGCCACAAACCCGAACTGTGTGGGAACATCCGCAAAGCGTGAAAACCAAGCATGAGGAGCCTGTTTCAAACCATGAGAGGCTGCGTTTCAACCGGCTGCATATGGTGAGGAAGTTCCGGATGAATGAAACCACGAGGTCATTGCATATAGACTGCTCGAGATAGAGTGCCATGGAGGAAGGCATTTTGGATGTCAACTTGTCGAAGAGACCAACCCTGGGAAATAGCTAACGAGAGAAGCAAACGTATGGTGACCGGTTTGACAACCGGACTAAAGGTGTCAGTAAAGTCAATGCCCTCAGTTTGGTGAAAGCCTTTAGCAACGAACCGAGCTTTATGACGCTCGAGACGACCATCAGCGAGATGTTTGGTGCGATAGACCCATTTTTTGCCTATTACATTCATGCGTGGGGAGTAAGGAACAAGCTCCCAAGTGTTGGTACGGAGCAGAGCATTGATTTCTTCTTGCATAGCATCACGCCAGACTTTATGCTTAGAAGCCTCATTATAGCAAGATGGGTCATGGGTTGTCGTAAGGTATGCTCGGGGAAGAGGGTAACGGATAAAGTCAGGGTGGGAAACAGGTTTGAGATTGTTTGTGCGAGTTCGGGTGACCATGTGATGAGCCGGAGGTGGTGGGGGAGGTGGTGGTGGGGAAGTGTTATGTGTGGGAGTATTGTGAGCTGGAGAGGCCGGCGGGGTGGGGTCCGGGGTGGCAGGTGTTTCGATTGAATCAGGTGTGGGGGCGGCAGTGTAGAAGGGAATATTTTGTAGTATGGGTACAGAGACCAAGTCGGTGGAGGATGGGAGCGGTGTTGGGGAAGGCTTATAGGGGAAGACGTTTTCATCAAAGACAACATGACGGGAGATGTAGATGCGCCCAGTGGATAAATCGAGGCATTTATAGCCATGGTGGGAGGAGCTGTAGCCTAGAAAGATGCAAGTTTTTGAGCGGTAGTCGGTTTTGTGAGAGTTATAAGGGCGGAGGTAGGGCCAACATGCGCAACCGAAAGTCCGAAGGAAAGAGTAGTCAGGAGAACGAGAGTGGACCACTTCGTAGGGAGATTTGTTTTGGAGAACTTTAGTAGGAAGGCGGTTGATTATATAAGTGGCAGTGGTGAAAGCGCCCTCCAATAGGGGAAGGGAAGATTGGAATGGGCTAGTAGGGCGAGCCCAACTTCAACAATTTGGCGGTGACGCCGTTCAACGGCGCCGACTTGTTCATGAGTATGGGGACAGGATCGACGGTGTTGAATGCCAACGGAGGCAAGAGATTGGGAGAGGTGGCGATACTCACCTCTCCAATCGGTTTGAAGTGCTTTAAGTTTTGTGTTGAATTGGCGTTCGATGAGGGGTAGAAAGGTGCTAAAGACGCTTCAACATCGGATTTGCGTTTTAACGGATAAAGCCACAGTATTTCGTATAATCATCTAAAAATCGACATAATAGTAAGAACCATGAATGGAGGGTTCAAAGACAAGGACCCCATACATCGGAGTAAATCAAATCCAACGGTTTATTCAAGTAAAGGAAGAAACATACAATGGAAATTTATGGCTTTTAGCCAATTGACAGACTCTCACACACCCGTAGTGTTTTATTGGAAAGAAAATTTGAAATTGACGCAAAGCTTGATGTTAAACAGAGACGAGGCGAGCGGCCCAAGGCGTTTGTGCCACGTAGAAGGAGCTTAGGACGAGGGCATGAGCTTGGACCGACTCGGTTGAAGGTGGAGGAAAAGTGATAAAGGCCGTCTTTCACATATCCCCATGATGGACGCGCCCGAGTAATCCTTCACATGAAAATATGTGTTATGAAATTCAAGGAAAGCGGAGTTATCGGAAGTAAACTGCTGAATAGATAAAAGATTGCGAGTAAGGGCAGGAGACACTAAAACAAAGGGATAAGTGATAAGTATGGGGGGGGAATGTAAGGTAGAGGAACCAAAATGAGTAATGGCCAAACCTGAACCATCACCGATGTGAAAGGGAGGATTTGGGCCTTCCATAGGTGGTAGTTTGTATGGTTCAGTTTTATCAGATTGACAGAAGTGGGGGGATTGAAAGATGGCAGCTTGGTGCCGGAGGAATCGCCGGTGGTCACCATGAGGAAGACGAAGGTGGTCGCTAGGGTTTAGGTCGTGAGTTTTTTTTTTTTTTTTTTTTTAATAATGTGAAGAGAGAACTTCACTCTCTGATACCATGTGGTAAATTGTGTTTGTATTGTATTTCATTGAATTGTAAAATGTACATCAGAGTGTTTAAATAGGAGTACAATCTTGTGCTACAAGATATAAATATAAATAAAGAAATAATAATAATTAATCTAAATAATGATAATAAATCTATGATGTAATAGTATTCTCAACATCTCCTATATCCATATGCATTCGCATTTCACTGCAGAACTGAAAATGCCCAAATAAAAAACATTAAGTTATTGGGTATATATCGCTTGTAAATCATAAGTGTATAGATTCAAACACACAAAAAATTAGAAAAAGTTTTTTATGGAACGTTTACAAATCAGAAAATAGCTAATGCAAAGCAATAAACCCAAAATCATAAAAAACTAAACGTCTGAATTCCGACTCAAGCAAATCGGGAAAAAAAAAATAAAAAAATAATAATAAGCATAAGCAAAGCAACATAAACATAAACGTAGCGCACATGGAGATGTATATCTAATTTGCAAACCTGTATGTTTGCTTCTCCCCACATCCATTTGTATTAGTCCATTTGAAGGTGGAAGTAGCTAGGTTGCTTAATCCACCTTTAAATGAATTTAGATTGAAAGTGAATGGTGATGGTGGTCAGGAAATTAAACGATTTATAAAATTAAAATGAGCTAGTAGCCGATGATAGGGTTTGGCAAGATTATGTGCGAGATTTGGAGCCTTCAAATTGGAAGGAGTTTTCGTTGAAAACAAACCGGGCCGAAAAAAATGTTTTTTTTTTTTAAACGCACGTTCTACCCGGGTTTGCATCATTATTTTTGATAAATCTGAAGAGTTAAATCTGTAAAAATACAAATTTAATGTCATTTAGAGATTCTACTGCGAGTGTTTTAATAATTAAACAATATATTATTGGGAGATTGAGGCAAAAGGACAGAAAAGATTACAAAATAAATAAATAGAGCACACTCCTTTTTTTAGTTGTAAAAAGGATAAACAATTTCAGACGGACAAAACTAACCCTTTAAAAGGGACGCGCGTGTATAAGACTATAAGGTTTGCTTCAGGTTTTGTTTTTGTTTTGTTTTTTTTTTGTTTTTTTTCAAACATCCGTAACTTTTGATTTATAACTCCGATCATCGAAATTTTTTCACCAAAATTCATTTTTTTTTTGCTCTTTAATTTGAGCCCAAATACGATACCCTTTCGACGTAAATTTTGAAAGCCAAAAAAATATTTACGTTAACCGGAGCGTTTTTTTTATAAACAACCGTAACTTTTGATTTAGAACACCGATCATCAAAATTATTTCACCAAAGTTCTTTTTTTTTATCTTCGTTTTGAAACCTTATTTGATACCTTTTCGACGTAGTATTTGAAAGCCGAATTTAATCGCAGCATTTACGCTAACACAGTATCAGTATCAATAAACAATATCAGTATCAGACTTATTTAAGGCTTAATTCAGGGACTACTTCAAGGCACACATATCTGGCTCATATAATACTCATTCAAGGGGATCATGATATACTCAAAGCTTCAACCATCCAGATGATAAAAGGGTCTTACAAAGAAAGACTTTAAAGGTACAAGTCTCACCAAGGTTTCAAAGAAGAAATGAGGTAGCGTATATACAAAGAAAGAGTGTTCAAATGCAGATTAGGTGAAGTAATTCAGCTAGAGATCAAATGCAAAGCAACAGGTTTATGCACAAAAAGGTTCAGCACTTAGAGATGTGATAAATCACAAAATCAACCAATAAAACGCAGAAAATAGAGCAGGTTATGTGCACTATAAATTCAGCAAAATATTAAGTGCAGTACAATGTGATATTAGGGAGTGCAAGGCAGCTTGACAAGATAATCAATTTCACACAGCCAAGCACAAAGATACATACACTGAATTTCAGCCCTTGTACTCAATATCATAGCTGGATCATATAAGGCTCATATAAGGCATACAATATCACTAACAGTATCATATAAGACACACAGTATCAGTAAATAGTATCAGTATAAGTATCGATGAATGATCGATGATCGATGAAACATGTCGTGGCTCATTAAGGCTTAATTCTAGTGACTACTTCAAGGCACACATATCCGCTCATATAAGACTCATTTAAATCTTAATTCAAGGGACACAATAAGGCTCATTTTCTCGGCTTTAGACATTGAGGTACTTTGATTTGGTTCATTAACAGAGTCGCCACTTGGGTTTGGCAAAAAAAAAAGATTAAAAAAAAATGTGTTTACTAACTCAAAAAGAGCTGCCACTTGGGTTTGGAAATTTCTTGACTCAAAATTAATAATGTTTGATCCTTTCTACTTCAGATCTTTCATTAAACATTTCTATGTATTTCAGAGATTCATAAGAGAAATCAACCTAAGAGATGTCGATGTGCTCACGAATAATCAAAAACCAATTACAGAAAAAGCCTCAAACTTTCACGCAATAAACATGAGCCAAATCTTGAAGTAAAACAACAACAACAAATACAGAGCCGCATTCAAAGAGAGGAAGAAAAAAACTCAATATTAAAAGCAGTATCATTTCCCAAAATAAGAAATCCAAAGTCAAACCTTGGAAGCAATAGTTTCCATGGAGCTCTGACGGAGTGTTGGCACAACACGGACGTAAAAGCTTGTCCATGAGCATAGCATTGACATGGTTGATATGTGCAATTATCGCTTCATTTCTATTTTCCAAGTCCGCTTGAAACGTGTATAATGCTTGGAGTGAAGCAAGACACATGGAAGTGTCCATTGATGAGAAGATTCGCGACATTGAGATGGGGATGTACATGAGATCTGCAATCTGTTGTAGAAAAAGGATGATTTTGGGTGGCCGTAGTTCTCGCATAGAGCCGCCCAAGTGTTCGGCCTCTACCGCTAGTCCACACGAACAACCAACCGGAATCTCATCATGGATTGCTAGCAGAAAATTCGGTTTATAAGACCGACCTTTTCTCTCTCTCAAACCCTCTCTAAGATGCTCTTTATTTTTCACAAGAATTCTAAACTCTTGGAATTATGATGTCTGAAAAAGAAATTGACACTCACTTCCTATTTATAGGAAAGTGGCGCCTGCATAACAAGTGGGAGA
The DNA here is from genome assembly GCA_026214975.1 of Gentiana macrophylla. NCBI lineage: Eukaryota > Viridiplantae > Streptophyta > Magnoliopsida > Gentianales > Gentianaceae > Gentiana > Gentiana macrophylla. The sequence goes on along the minus strand of JAOBSW010000215.1, from coordinate 37,446 downwards.
GGAAGAAAACCTTTACTAGTGAAATAAGCAAAATATATTTGATTGATTTATCTCATTAATATTCAATATCTTATATTAAATATTTCAATATTTTGTCAATATCTTATATTGACTATATTTATCATATTACTATAAATCAATTTACACATGTGTATATATCACATATATATTACACAAATAAATCTATATATATATACATAATGGTGCGCATGAAAATCACTAATTTGCATTAGTGCCCACACGTTACATATGTATTATATATATATATATATATATATATATATATATATATATATATATATATATATATATATATATATATATATATATATATATATATATATATATATATATATATATATATATATATATATATATATATATTAATATCTAATATTAATATTTGGTAATACTATTAATTAAATTGCACAATCCAAAGTGTATCTTATACACTCCAAAATTGCGCCACCTTTAGCTAATATTTTGGCATCCGAATATTTTTAATTTATATAATATTATTAATATCTTGTATTTAATTTATTCATAATATATAAATACCACCATATTAATTTACCACTATAACCTTTATACTACGAGATAAACTTTCATTATTTGGTTATCGCTATAACCACATTTTAATCCGGCTAGATGTTCTTATGTGTGTGACCCGATAGGCTTCCGAATATGTTGGTCGTAGACACAAATGGCAAATTATGAAAATGCTCTTCCTGCCTAACGATCACGGGATAGCGTCTAGCAACACACCGTGATCCCCAATCATCAGAAGAGTCAAATGCAATGACTACTACCTTTCATGTGAAACAGTTACCGTGTAACTTACAATCCTATCGCTATAATAATATCCATACGATCGTATCTCGAGTGTCAATACATTAACGATCGTATATTATAATCTGGATATCATGCTCTCTCGAAGTAACTCATTTACTCCCACTTTGCAAAGATTCACGAGAGTAAGACATTCCTTATAAGAAGGCCCTTTCGGACGACCAAACATGTATACTCCGCATGCTTCAATATCACACCCAATCACTACCGCATAATCGCCCCGTGGCTAGGGGAAACCTCAATAGTGTCAAAGCATGACAATCCACACCGTGATGCCATGAAGACTCCGGTCTAAAGGATAATTACACAACTACCACATAGAGCGACACTTAATGTAAGTGGGTCAGTCTAACGTACACATTCTCTAATACACATCCACGTACAGTCCAAGTGTCTCTACACTTCGATAGACGAGATCTATCCCTGCCCTTAAAGACAGAAGACATCTAATACGTGCTAGTCTGTACGTACTATCAATGCCCTATTTAATAGTACATCAGCCTAGAGACATTTAAGTACCAAAATTATTAAAGTGAAAAGAGATCTCATCAACCATAATCGCCTATCATGGTTTCTCTATCACAGTTTAATACTAAGGACGTAATCATATAACAATTCATAATTGGTTCTTTATAAGAACATATTTATGACAATAGAAAAGCCATTTAATATATGTATAAACATAAAAGAAATAGTAGAAATGATCCAACCCGGTCGGATCCGGTCCAACCCGATTGGGTTTAGGACACTATTCCAACAGTATTATGTCACGGTGCAGACTAAATAACGAGTAATCAGAATAAGATTGCCGGAAAATACTCACGCAAATCCGAAGCCAGCTTTGCAAACCAGCACCTTGGTGCCTGTTTCAATCCATACAGGGACTTCCTCATCTTGCAAACCAAATTCGATTTACTCTGCTCAAACCCAAGAGGAATTTTCATGTAGATTTCCTCCTGCGAATCCTGATTGAGGCTAAATTCAACTTTCAAAAACAATTTATAAAGACTCGAAACCGTGGGTAAACTAACTCTCTAACCGGCAGTGTACCGGGTCGATTGCTAGAATAGCTACAGGAGTACGAGATCGAACCCAAGGGAAAAGTGTTCGTGAGTACCAAAGTGAACGTGTTACTTAGTCTAGGTGATCAATCTTTTTAAAGCGTTTGTTTACTACAACGACACTAAAGTGATTTCTACTAACGAGTCTAAAGATAGAAAAGAAAGAACTACTAAGTTTTAAATATTGATTAAGGGACATAGCCGAACCATGATAAAATAGCTAGTTTCAACCCCAAGGATAGACAAAACCGGGAGTGTGCAATATAACAAAAGCACTCTCGCAATCAATTTCACGGGTGCAAACTCCTAATCTCGGTGCTAAGGTCTGAACAACTCTCTCCTAACACCTTATGCCATGTTAACTACCCTTCCCTAAAGAAGACTCACTAACAAGACATGTTATGCACTAGAGCCGCTTAAACGTTAAAACGAGTGACCCCACTTTGGGCTCGGGTTTAACAACTAAGCCGAGTCTACACCGTGATCTTAGAACCCCTTTTCTCATACCTCTCTATCTGAACAACTCTTTAGAGTGATGTGTGTGATTTTGACCTAGGTGATCAATCTAGCCCAAATCTGTTATAACAAGTTCTAAGACGTGAAATATGCAAGATACAACAATAAAAAGCACTACCCACTCCCAATTTCATCACCCAAAGGGTGATTTCACTAAATTTCACATGATTCGACTATGAAAAGGGATTAGCTACTCATTATACTAATCAAAACATACACAAAACAGGAAATGAAAGCCATAATAAGTAAAAGGAAAGAGAAATTTACCATTAATTTGAAGAAATTCGAGTTTGAGATCCAAAAGTACAAAATAAAGAACTAACTAAAAGGTGGATGCTTTGAAGTTGGAATGAGAATTTGAGCTTGGAAATGGAACAATTAAGCTATGTTTATGCTAATCTATGCTAAGAGAAAGTGTTCTAATCTATTACAAATTTCGAGCAAAGAGTGGGTATAGTTTTTGCTAAGAGAGGGGAGAAGAAGCTAATGAAATTCGATGGAAATGGGTATTTATAGGGGCAAAAATCTATAGAAAATGGCCCCAAACGTGCGTTTGGAGGTCTCCAAACGCCGCGTTTTCAAAGACCTAACTCTCTCAGAAAAAAACGGTTCCAAACGCGCTTTGAGACGTTGATGTTTTCTCGCTGATAAAACCATGATATTTTTGCATGTAGAACTCCGATTTGAGTGATTCAAAATGAGTTGTAAAACTCTTTCAATTATCTACAACTTTCATGAAGAGACCGTGACCAGAAAATGCCGCCATCATAGGTCAAATTGCTTCTGAATAGAACGTAGCGTGAAGATACCAACTATTTTTCTTCCTTTTCTTCATTTTTCTTCTTCCTTGGCTCATTCTTGCACCTTGATCATACTTCTCATCATAAATCTTCACCTTCCGGGTTCTCATGACACCTAGACCCTACAATCTCATGAACGAACAACACACACAAACGATTCCGGAGGGTAAAAATGCTCGGGAATAGGGTTAATATCAACAAAAAAGGGGTAATAATCCATCAAATTGACGGATTTCACTCCCCGTGCCATGAGCTCACGATAACACCCCGAAAACGGTCTAATTCACCCAAAAATGTGCTGAAAATGTGGTAAACGGGGGTAAACAATGCACCGGAGTCACGTAAAGTTGACTCCCATCAAATCCCCATGTAAAAATTCGTTGTGCACATCCATCTGATGAATGTCCCACTTCTTCACAACTGCAACACTAAGAAAAGTACGAATGGTGACCATATTGGCCATAGGAGCAAAGGTCTGGGTGTAGTCAATCCCTTCTTCTTGATGGTGTCCAAACGCAACTAAACGAGCTTTCAGTCATTGAGTACCTCATTTTCGTTGTATTTCTCGGTATATACCCACTTACTCCCCAATGCCTTTTACCGGGAAGTGGTGCCAACCATGTGCCCCCTGATCCTTGAAAGCTTCAATTTCATCATGAAGGATGTAGGAGCTCGGATCCAGTACAAAATGATCTTTGCTTGCGATGGATGGATCGATCACGATCTATAAACTACATATCATAAATAAAGGATCTAAACTTCCTACAAGGAGTTTAGATCTACTTACCAATAGTTGGATGAGTAGCCACAATCTTTCAGCGTGTTCTCCAAACGGCCGTTGGTGGACACCGATCCTTGGAATTGAAACCTCCTTGATATGTGATGACGGAAAAATTCACTGTTATTTTTATAACTTTTTACCCCACTTTTGATATCATTTCGAGCACTTTTATATCAATTAAAGTCATTAATTCCTAAATTTCATAAAAATATATAAGTCGTGACTATTTTGTAAAATATCGTGTTTTTATGTGTTTTTACTAGTTTTTGTACCGGTTTAGTAACCGGAGTGTCGTGTCGGATTTACGTTTGGTATTTTGGTGGTTTATTGCAGAATTATAGGTTGACCAAAATCCCGAGTAACGACACGTTTTGAGGCCTAAAAGAGGTGTTTTTAGGGATATAAGAGTGTGCCACAAGCTTAAAAGGTCAAGTGGATCAGTGGTTCGTAGTACCACTATCGAATTATATCTTCGACGAACAAATGGCCCATCAAAAACGCATTTTCTGAAGAAGTGTCCTTCATGAAAGTTGTAGATCTTTGAAAGAGCTTTCCAACACACTTTGAATCACGTCAATCGGATATCTACAACTCAAGTTATGGCCATTTTACTGAACTGCGATCGCGTGTATGTAGACGAATTTTGACAATTCGGATCAAGTGAATAAGATACCGGATCGATCCGGGACTTTTCGGATCGATCCGGACCGTATTTTGCAGCAGATCTTCATCAGATTTCTCATAGATACGGGAGATATCCATAGATATGCATATATACATATATATATATCTATATATACATATAATTCTCCTATATATACCCCCTCAATTGCATCAAAGAGATCTTGAGTTGGGAGAGGGAATAGCTCTCTTCTCTTCTCCATCTTCTCTTCTTCTCCATCTTCATCTTCTCCACTTTTTCTCTTCATCGTGATCATCATCATCATCATCAATTTTTGTTTGTTTTTGTTTTGATTTTTGTTGAGAGATATATATATATATCTCTTTTCACCATCTCTTTCTTTCAACTTCCATGATCACCATCTTCAATTTTTTTTCTTCATCGTCAACCATCATCTTCATCCATGATCATCATCATCAAGATCTTCATCTTGTTTTGTTGATATATATAACTATATAGATCTCTTTTCCATCATTTTCCATCTTCTTCCATCTTCTTTTCATCTTTTGGGCTATATATAAGTAGATCTATATGTATATATATATATATATGTCTATGTATATATATATATATATGTATATGTTTTTATATAAATTAGCTAAAATACCGTTGTAATGGGATAATTATCAATAGTTTGTTGTTTTCGAGCTTTTATTTACTTAACACATTTACTTTTACGCATTTACTTTTTTTTCGCATTTACTTTTACGCATTTACTTTTACGCACTTATATATATATTATATTTACTTTTACGCACATATATATATATTATATTTACTTTTACGCACTTATGTATATATATATATGTAAATTATCTAGTACTTATATATATATAAATATTAATTACGATAGTATACACTATATATATGTATATGTATATATATATGCTTTAATTTCCATTTCAAGATATCATCATGAGTAGCTAAATCTACGTATAGTCGAATTATGTAAAACGAGTAAAACGCCTAAAGGGGATTAAACGGGAGTTGTGTAGCGCAGAAAATAATGTTTTAATGAGTAATCCACGCCCTAAAACTTAATCAACGTCTTTGAATTAAACTCGATCATTTAGTTCATCATCACACATATCGAACCTATAGATGCATTTTGCGGTGAGATGTGGGAAAAGGGGTTTTGGGATCGTTATGTAGATTCGCCCTAGTTGTTAGGACCGTTTCCAATACTGAGGGTTTCTCATCGTTGTTCGAGCGACTCTAAGAGCGTAATCATGTCGTTAATCGGTTTTCAAAGGAAAATTAATTAACTTCACATAGGGTGTTGAGTGAGAGTTGTTCGGAATCTTAACACCGTAATTAGGAGTTGGCACCCGTGGATGTCGTTAAAATACTGTGGAAAGGTAGGTTGGTTAAAACACGCCCATGTCAAGTCTTCCTTAGGGTAAAAATAACTCGTTGGATCATAATTCGCCTATACCTTTTAATCACTAGAACTACAATCGTTAGTTAAAATTTACTTTTCTGCATTAGTATAATATCACTCCACCAAAACTTTGATCGCCTAGACTAAGAACCACGTTCACTTTGGTACTCACAACCACATTTCTCTTGGGACGACCTCGTACTCCTCAGAGCTATCCTAGCAATCGACCCGGTACTCGCGCCAGAGAGTTAGTTTACCCACAGTTATGAGTCTTTATAAATGTATTTTTAGTGGGTGAATTTTTCGCTCATCAAAAATTACGCGTCGTTGCCGGGAAATGTGTGATATTGTTGTGATATCTTGTAAGTGAACCGAAGGCTTGGGCCTAGGTTTTTATTTTCTTGTTTTATTTAGATGTCGATAAAGAGCTATGGATGTCTTTGAAGTGATATTGTCTGAACTCGGTTTGAATACGACTTTGGTACTTAGCCTCTTCGAGGGTGATATCTTGTAAGTCCGCTAAAATCGGGATTAGGGCCTTCGGCAACCATAACTTTTGAGGGTCTAAATATCGTGTGTTTACGAAGAAAAAAGAAAAAGAAAAATTTTATTGTTTTATTGTTGTTTTCTCGAGATCTTGCAGATTGAGCTTAAATGGATGGATTTTTCAATCAAAACTACTCAAATTAAACAACAATACCCCCTACCAACCTTATCAACAATAATTCGGTCTCGAGCCTCAATATCAACAGCCAGAGAATAACCAAGGTTCATGGAATTATCGCGTTCCTAGTGCATACCAGGACCGAATTATGGTTATTCGAAAGCATGAGCCACAATATTACGAGGGTTGTCCTAACCCTGGTGCTTATCAGATTACGGTGTTCATGCTCAATGCGTTGATAGCTTCAACCATATTCAGCCACCTGATCAGTGTCTGGAATGGCAAGAAGACTGCTACTCACCTCCAATGAATCAAAGTCAATATGATCAGTTTTCCCCCATGCCACAAGAAGACTTCACCGACAATCAAATAGAGCAACTAGAGCGATTGGACCGAGATCTTGCAAGAGCGATCATTGGACATGCAGGAGTTCAAGGTAAGTACTGACTCCGCCATAAGAAATCTTCAAGACAAGGTGGGGGAATTGATTGAATTAGTGAGGTATGTGAAAGAGGCAGAGACATGTGAGGTGGTTAAGGATGATGATGTTATCACTGAAGAAGTTCAGGTCGAGAAAAAGGTTGAAGATTCAGTTTGCTATAATGAGATTTCAGAGTTAGAGGAGCAAGAGATTGATCGGCCATCTTTAGTAAAGCCACTGGGAGAGTTGGTAATAGTAGATATGTTGGTCCCGGATTACTACATTCGTCCACTCTATGAGGATGAATTTTCTGCGGTCCAGTTTGTATACTCCCCAATGGATGAGCTTTATGGTGATTTTCAAAAGAAGATGGTTCGACAGGCTGATAAAAGAAGGTTCGACGGCTGGGAGGAGATAGCATCGAGAACCAAACGAGGTACGTTTCTAGACAATTTAATTTCGATGGTTCTCGCTTTGATCACTTTTCTTAAGCTGTTGATCTTCTTAAGTTCGGATTTTGGTTAATTGAGTCTGTATAGAGTCACCCTCGCCGAGCTTAACGACGTTAAACAAAAGCGCCACCGGAGGCAGCCCGTTAAATAAATAATTTGAATAAGACTAGTCTTAATGAAATGTAGAATCAGTATGAAAGATGAACACAAAGCACAACCAAGTCTCGTGGATGAATGTTTGAATTTCATTAAGAGGAATGATTAGGTGGTTATCCGAAAATCCCGATGGAGAAAAAGATAAAAACTCAAATGTATCATTTCTTGGACTTAGGTTATTGAACCTCGAGGATCTCGGGTATAAAAGACTCACTACATTACATTTCATGATCTAGTCTGCTTTCAAATTTCTAGTCGTTGTAGTAGAGTGGTGAGTATTCCCGCTTTAATAAAACTGTGTGTAATAAAAATGAAACTAAGAATAGCTGACTTGACTGTGATATATGCTCTTGTGATACTTTCTATAATACGTATATGCTTAGATGTTCTGTGTTTTACCCGTTAAGGTTATTTTTCCATCTAAAGCTATTATGTGATATGCTATCGAGTTTTCTGACGTAACAGGGCCATTTTCTTATTAGTCCCATATCCCTATTACATACTTTGGCACGAGGACCATGTCCCGTGTTGGCTTTGTTTTGGTTGTTTTGGTACAGGGATTCGGGATGTGCTTTCTCATGGCTGTTACGGGATTCGATAACACCTTTCTGCCTGGTTTATAAGCTAAGTCTTCCTCTCTATCTCATTTACACTCACGAGAATAATGCAAAATCGTAAGTGGGGTAGAGTCTGTTGGTTTAGAAATGGCGTAAGTGTTTAAACCCTTAGTTTTGATCTTTTTCGAGCATTATTTAGTTGATTAAAATAATTTGTATAAGGTATATATTTCATGGATTTAAAGATGTAATGATCAATTTGGATATGTATAACCAATGTGAACCGCAAGTGTATTTTAACCGGAAATTTATTTGTATAACATGAATTCCTTCACGTAAGCCTTTGATATTGAAGCGAAAAATTTTAAATCAGTATCCATTCGAGATTCTAGTGGTTTATCCTGTAGATAGTAGTAACTTAGTACCTAACTTCTAAACGTGTCTGTGTGAATATCTCAAGGTTTGAATGTGATAGAAAGAATATCAAAATAAGTGAGCTATCTATATGTCGGTTGTAGCTACCAATGATTTGAGTGCGGTAGGCGTTATCACTGAAACGCCCTATACCACTATGAGGTTTAAAAGCTCCCACCCTCTGATGATAGTAGTCCAAATAGGGTGTTATCACGAAACATCCTATTGCTTTGAATGAGGCATATGCTACACATAAAAAAATAAAAATAAAAAATAAAAAAAGAGTTAGATAGGTATTAATGTATTCAATCTCACCTCATGACGCTTGAAAGATAGTCGATTTTGGCAATGAGTTCGGATATGTTAGTATTCTATGGAAAAAAAAGAAAAAAAAGAAAAAAAGAGAAGTTATCTTCTAACTATCCCCAAAGATAAACCGAATGATATGCTTTAGGGATTATCCTAATAAGTACACGGAGGACTTTGTGTGGAATTGTTATCTGTATTCATACCTAGGAAAGTCATTAGGATCTGTCTGAATGGATATTTGTGCGTTTGCTTGAATTATTCAAGAGAGATGATAGTGGAAATTGAAAAGGCTTGTCACACGCTCACTCTGCTATACATTTATATTGCGGTTAACGTGTAGTTATGATTCGAATGGTTGCATCATCCGATTGTCATTCATATCTTATCTTCGTGAATTTTTCCTCATTCATTTTATTTTATCGCTTATTTTGTTCGGCGACGACCAAAAGCTAAGTGGGGGTTGTGATGACGGAAAAATTCACCATTATTTTTATAACTTTTACCCCACTTTTGATATCATTTCGAGCACTTTTATATCAATTAAAGTCATTAATTCCTAAATTTCATAAAAATATATAAGTCGTGACTATTTTGTAAAATATCGTGTTTTTATGTGTTTTTACTAGTTTTTGTACCGGTTTAGTAACCGGAGTGTCGTGTCGGATTTACGCTTGGTATTTTGGTGGTTTATTGCGTAATTATAGGTTGACCAAAATCCCGAGTAACGACACGCTTTGAGAGCCTAAAAGAGGTGTTTTTAGGGATATAAGAGTGTGCCATGAGCTTAAAAGGTCAAGTGGATCGCTGGTTTGTAGTACCACTATCGAATTATATCTTCGACGAACAAATGGCCCATCAAAACGCATTTTCTGAAGAAGTGTCCTTCATGAAAGTTGTAGATCTTTGAAAGAGCTTTCCAACACACTTTGAATCACGTCAATCGGATATCTACAACTCAAGTTATGGCCATTTTACTGAACTGCGATATCGTGTAGACGAATTTTGACAATTCGGATCAAGTGAATAGATGCCGGATCGATCCGGGACTTTTCGTGATCGATCCGGACCGTATTTTGCAGCAGATCTTCATCAGATTTCTCATAGATACGGGAGATATCCATAGATATGCATATATACATATATATATATCTATATATACATATAATTCTCCTATATACCCCCTCAATTGCATCAAAGAGAGCTTGAGTTGGGAGAGGGAATAGCTCTCTTCTCTTCTCCATCTTCTTCTTCTTCTCCATCTTCATCTTCTCCACTTTTTCTCTTCATCGTGATCATCATCATCATCATCAATTTTTGTTTGTTTTTGTTTTGATTTTTGTTGAGAGATATATATATATATCTCTTTTCACCATCTCTTTCTTTCAACTTCCATGATCACCATCTTCAATTTTTTTCTTCATCACAACCATCATCTTCATCCATGATCATCATCATCAAGATCTTCATCTTGTTTTGTTGATATATATAACTATATAGATCTCTTTTCCATCATTTTCCATCTTCTTCCATCTTCTTTTCATCTTTTGGGCTATATATAAGTAGATCTATATGTATATATATATATATATGTCTATGTATATATATATATATATGTATATGTTTTTATATAAATTAGCTAAAATACCGTTGTAATGGGATAATTATCAATAGTTTGTTGTTTTGAGCTTTTATTTACTTAACACATTTACTTTTACGCATTTATTTTTTTTTCATTTTACTTTTACGCATTTACTTTTACGCACTTATATATATATTATATTTACTTTTACGCACATATATATATATTATATTTACTTTTACGCACTTATGTATATATATATATGTAAATTATCTAGTACTTATATATATATAAATATTAATTACGATAGTATACACTATATATATGTATATGTATATATATATGCTTTAATTTCCATTTCAGTATCATCATGAGTAGCTAAATCTACGTATAGTCGAATTATGTAAAAACGAGTAAAAACGCCCTAAAGGGGATTAAACGGGAGTTGTGTAGCGCGTAAAATAATGTTTTAATGAGTAATCCACGTCCTAAAACTTAATCTGAACGTCTTTGAATTAAACTGATCATTTAGTTCACTGTCACACATATCGAACCTATAGATGCATTTTGCGGTGAGATGTGGGAAAAGGGGTTTTGGGATCGTTGCGTAGATTCGGCCTAGTTGTTAGGACCGTTTCCAATACAGAGGTTTCTCATCGTTGTTCGAGCGACTCTAAGAGCGTAATCATGTCGTTAATCGGTTTTCTAAAGGAAAATTAATTAACTTCACATAGGGTGTTGAGTGAGAGTTGTTGAGATCTTAACACCGCAATTAGGAGTTGGCACCCGTGGATGTCGTTAAAATACTCGTGGAAAGGTAGGTTGGTTAAAACACGCTCCATGTCAAGTCTTCCCTTAGGGGTAAAAATAACTCGTTGGATCATAATTCGGCTATACCTTTTAATCACTAGAACTACAATCGTTAGTTAAAATTTACTTTTCTGCATTAGTATAATATCACTCCACCAAAACTTTGATCGCCTAGACTAAGAACCACGTTCACTTTGGTACTCACAACCACATTTCTCTTGGGACGACCTCGTACTCCTGTAGCTATCCTAGCAATCGACCCAGTACTCTGCAGTTAGAGAGTTAGTTTACCCACAGCTAAGTAGTCTTTATAAATGTATTTTTAGTGGGTGAATTTTTCGCTCATCAATATGCATCAAGAAAAACTACAAGTTTTTTCTTCAACCAGAAACCCAAGACAAGAAACAAGTTTTTCTCTCTACTTTATGTGTGTATGTCGAAAATTTCATCTCTCATATGTCTTGGAAGAATTCTCTTTATACAGGAAAGTAAATCCTTGGCGTCCAAGCTTCTAAAATCTGGTAAACATTTGGGTGATGCTTATGCATCAAATTCTAGTCTTTTAGCTCCTAATTTAGTCACAGCACCTGCTGCTGTTTTTAAATCCAAGGATTTGGTTTCTTCTGATTTGGGAAAGAATGAGACACAACCAGTGTCTATGTCTGTACAGTCTTCTCCTGTTTTAGATTTTCCTGCAGCTGTTCTTTCAGCAATTGCTCCAAAATCTGATGCTTCTACTTTAATTATGAAACCTGCTGTTGTTGCTGCTTCTAATTTGTTTGTCCAAGTTGGTAGTAGTGAGCTGCCTGCTCCTAATGAGAATTGTGTTGGTTCTGGGGCTGCTCCTGGTTCCCCTGTTATTCCTATTATTCAGGATTCTGTTCTTAATGATGTTGAAGTTTCTAACAAGGTTGTCTCTTATGCTAGCTTGTTCAAGAAAAATGGATTTTATTCTAATGAAGTTATCAGACTTTGGGATGATAAGAGTTCCTCTTTACCCTCTGTTGATCTTAGAAACACTGAGTCAGATGATTTTAGGGATCTATGTTTGATTGGCACTTTCACTTCTAGGTTCCCTGGAAGAGAAGCTGTCCAAAAAATGGTGAACTCTTGGTCTAGAAAATGTAGGTTTCAATATCATGCTTCAGGTTGGATTGTTTTTTCTTTTGAACAGCTATCTGATTTGGAAAATGTATTGCTAGGTGGTCCTTATTTCATTCAAGGGAAACCTTTTTTACTTAAAAAGATGCCTGAATTCTTCAACTTCAGTAGAGATGGCCTCTCTGCTGTTCATGTATGGATTCAGCTGCCAAATCTTCCTCTTTCTCTTTGGAAATGAGAGGCTTTGAGTAAGATTTGCTCTTTTGTAGGGGTTCCTTTGTATACTGATCTTCTAACTGCTACCAAACAGAGTATTAGCTTTGCTAGGTGCCTTGTTGAGGTTGATGTTGCTTACTATTCACCCGATATTATTCCTATCTTGCTCCCAAATGGAACTTTATTACAACAAATGTCCTTTTGAAGATTTGCTCGCTTTTGTGCTTTGTGTAAAAAGTTGGGCATAGTGTGGCTTCTTGTTCTAGCTCTAAGAATATTGATCCTCGCTTGTATGTGAGTAAATATAAGAAAGGTTTCAAACTCTTTGTGCAAAATATCGCTTCCCTGCTTTCGGTTTGGGTGGTTCCAAGTCGGGTTCTGCACAGTGAGTCTTTGAGGGTGTTCTGATTCAGTCCGCTCGCCTTTCGATGTTAATCTTTCCAGATCTGTGGTACAACAGATCAGATCTCACGCTCTTTGAATCTTCTGGGATGGTTCTTGGACCTGATAATGCTGGGAATGTTGTTTCGCTCGAGTTCGATGAGTGACACCGCTCATTGCTCCTATTTCCAGTTCTGCTTTTGGTTCTCGTTCTTTGCTATTTTGATGTGCCTGTTGTGCCCCTGGTACAATCGCACTGCTTTGATTTCTAGACCGGATGTTGTTTTTGATCTTGGTGTTTTGAGGAAGCAATCTGATCCTTTTCTGCCGCTAGTTCTCGTTTGTTTCGCTGCCGCTGCTGCATCGTTGTTTTGAGATCTTGCACGGCACAGATGCTTTGTATGATGGTTCTGGTCTTCAGAACAGGGTTTTTATGAAAGGAAAAGATCAATAGTTTCCATGTTCCAGCATTTTTGTGTCTTTTGGTTCTTAGGCCCCATGATGTTTGGGCATTGCATTATTTGTAATGCTTGTTGGTGGATGTTTGAAGTCATTTTTTGGCTTCATGTTCCCTGGGATTGGCATTGGCAATTCTGGTGGATTTTGGGACATCTTAGGATGTCTTCCAGGTGCATATGAAATTCTTAGTTTTGCAATGTAATCCCTTACATTGTAGATTTGGGTTGTGTATGCATCTGTGGCTCAAATTGGCTTAGTATATAAACATTTTATGTTACTTAGCCAATGTTGTGCCATTGTCCTGGGAAAAGCTCTGTGAGTCTTCTCATATGACCCCAGTTTTTCTTTGTTTAGGATGTAAGTGTCTTGTACTCTTATGTACCTTGGTTTAATACATTTTTTACATTTAACCAAAAAAAAATTAAATAAATAATTAAAAAGAAATCACAATAAAAGATAATTCCATTTATAAAAGATTTTGATTACTCAATCAATCAATTACAAATCAATTATCTTTTATTAATTAGTTAGTTACCAAGTAAATAATTAATCACACAAGAAAATCAATTCTTGCATTTTATGAGAGGAGGCACCACACCTTAGGGTTTAGAAGCCATGAAAAATGTCTTTTCATGTATTATATTATTTAAATTTCAACTAAATAATATTTCGCATATCAATTAAATAGCCCAAATAAATTAATTATCATTGAGGCCCAATAACAAGAAAATACTCAGATTATAGGAGCCACGTTCGGGACCATGGACTTATAACCAGTATGTCTAATAAATTAAGTAAAATATTCATCGAACAGAATATTCACACTTAAATTATTAATTCCGGGATTACGCCACCATAAATCTGAAACTGAGCTCTACCAATTATAGATATATACTTACACTCAATCCAATGAGTAAATAAGCGTCCATTGATATAATCATTACATACGGACTAACCCTCAATAGACTGTCCATTCTGAGTGGGAAGTCTCCGTAAACCCGACTCATAATATCTTATCCTTATTTACCATTAACCCCCTAGTGATCAATTAGTTCACATACCGACTAGTAGCTAATTAGTCTAATATGAACTCCCGGATCGATCATTTTCTTAGGGCTAACAAATAAGGGGACTGTCTATCTACTTCCCGTAGGAAGGAATGGATTCCGTGTCTGTGAAACACATAACTACTCACTCATCAGGGAATAAAGCCAACGAGAAGTGACTCAGATCACATATCAAAGTGATCCTTAACTAACACATCAAACACTACCCCGAGACAAGCAGTACCCTGTGATCACCTCAGGATTAAGGTCAATCCATATATGATCATCTAATGATTTAATAAGTTTTCGATTACGAAATTATATCGAAAACCCAGATTAAATCGGTCCAAATCTATATGAATGCCATCATATATAAATGCCCCACTTAGTACCCTCTACCGACAAATCCGATAAGACTATCACACCCTAAGGTGTTCTCATGCGCATTATTGGTGTTTATTCATGAGACCCTAAACTCGATTAAGTTCACCGCGACTAACAGCTTTAAGTATATCACCACTAACTCAATCCTCACGTGCATGCCATACACTGAGTTAAGCGGTTACATATTGATATACTTAGGGTTTGCAGCAGTGTATTACTTACAAGCACAAAGCAAGTAATAAGGTGAGATAAATTATGTTATCCATTATCAAAAACAATTACACAAATTGTCTTTCGGGCACTACACCTAACACATCTGACATCGCCTTACGCCACCCCTCATATTTCATAGCCTCCTTAAAAGATTTAGGAGGATTACCCACTGTAATAGCTGCAAGATACTTGCGATGTTTATCATCATAATTAATATATGGTATAAGAGGATACGGAGTACCTGAGGAACCTGAGGGAGTGGAGGAGCGTGGAATAGGACTATTTGGTGGAACCATAGTATGTGTCACGTAATCCTGAAATTGAGAATTCGGGATCTTCTGTCGTGTGCCTCGGCCTAATTCTTCCACACCCTCACCTGGTTGTCAAGGTTGTGGGGAGAATGCTATATCATGTGCCGAATCACTGTTAGGAAATCAATCGAGTAGCGCAGCGGAATTTAAATTTTGATTTGCCGATCCAGGATCGTCTTCATTTAAACAATAAACATACAAGAGAGGGGACGACAATATTACCTTGGTTGATCTAAAACATCGACGCTTTGACCGTCCGGTAGGAGTAGATGTGCGCGAGCCGTCCAGGCGTCCGGCCTCTACCAGTAATCCACACGAGCACCTCGCCGGAATCCCACCAAGGATTGCTATTAGAAAAACCCAACAGCTAGGTCGGCCTTTTCTCTCTCTACAACCTCTCTCTAAAAAGATCTCTTATTTTTCACAAGAACAATTAGCTCTTGGAATTATGGTGTACTATACAAGAGCTTGGCAACCCCTTGCTTATATAGTCATATGGGGTGCCCCTTGTATTCCCAAAATCCTTGGGGAACAAGTCTTGAGTAGAGTGGAGAGAAAGAAAACGTTTTCCTAATAAAATAAGGAAAATCCCTTAGATTGATTTATCTCATTTAATTTAATATCTTATATTAAATATTTCCAAGATATTGTGAATATCTAATATTGACTATCTTTATCTTATTACCATAAATCTATTTTTCCAAAATCAATTAATATCCAATATTAATATCATGGTAATCTTATTAATTAAATTGCACAATTTAAATGTATCATATACAAAAGATGGCGCCACATTATTTACCAATTCACGTGACCACATATATATAATATATATACATTTATTTAACTAATATAATTAATATCTTGTATTATATTTATTCATAATAAATAAATACCACCATATTAATTTACCATTATAACCTTTATAGTATGAGATAAACTTTCCTTATTTGATCATCAACTATAACCACATTTTAATCCGACTCGATGTTCATATGTGTGTGACCCGATAGGCTTCCGAATATGTTGGCCATAGACATATGGCGCAATCACGAAAATGCCCTGTACTTATTACGATCATGGATAGCGTCTAGCAACACGTCCATGACCCTCAATAATCGGAAGAGTCAATACGCAATGACTACTACCTTCTATGTGCTCGGTTAGTGTGTAAATAGAATCCTATCGTTGTAATAATATCCATACGGTCGTACGTCGAGTGTCAAGCATTGAAGACAGTATCTTATAATTTGGATACCATGTCTCTCGAAGTAACCCATTTACTTCCACTTTGCACAGATTCACGAGAGTAAGACATTCCTTATAAGAAGACCCTTTCGGATATTCACCCATACTCATAGGGTACGCGATTCCCAGACGACCAAACATGTATACTCCGCATGCTTCAGTATCACACACAATCACTACCGCATGGTCGCCCTATGGTTAGAGGAAACCTCAATAGTGTCAAAGCATGACAATCCACACCTTGATGCCATGTAGACTCCGGTCCTAAGGATAATTACACAACCGTCACATAGTGTGACACTTAATCAGTGTAAGTGGGTAAGTCTAACGTACGCATTCTCTAATACACGTCCACATACAGTCCAAGTGTCTCTACACTTAGATAGACGAGATCTATCCCTGCCCTTAAAGACAGAAAACATCTAATACGTGCTAGTCTGTACGTACTATCAATGCCCTGTTTAATAGTACATTAGCCTAGAGATATTTAAGTAACAAACTTATTAAAGTGATTAGAGATCTCATCAACCATAATCGCCTACCATGGTTTCTCTATCACAGTTTAATACTATGGTCATTATCATATAAAAATTCATAATTGGTTCTTTAAAAGGAACAAATATATGACAACAAAAAAGCCATTTATTATGTGTATAATCATAAAGAAATAGTAGAAATGATCCGACCCGGTCGGATCCGGTCCAACCCGATTGGGTTTAGGACACTATTTCAACAATCACTTGTATCATCATGCTCGTGCGTCCCCCCTCAACCCGAGGATCCGGTGATGATGGATCCCCGGGAGGAGATGAAGAGGCGTCAAATCCCGTATCTACTATGTCAACATCCTCAAAAACTAGATAAGGGAGATGGGGAGACACACTACCCTCAGTCATGCGAGAAAAAGGAAAAACGTGCTCATAAAATTTTACATCCCGAGATACAAAAATTTCCTCCGAATCAAGGTCGTACAGGGTCCACCCCTTCTTCCCAAAAGGATACCCTAAGAACACACACTTACGACTACGGCTGGCAAATTTATGTGAGGGACGATGGTCGTGGGCATAACACAAACACCCCAAAATTCTAAGCATCAATAAATCCGGCTTTTTGTGAAAAAGAGACTCATAAGGTGTTTTATAGTTCGAAATACTCGACGGGGTTCGGTTAATTATATAGGCAGCTGCCATAACACACTCTCCCCAGAACTTAAGGGGCAAATGACCATCAAATCTACGGGAGCGCGCAACATTTAGGATATGTTGATGCTTACGTTCTACCCTTCCATTCTCACGTGGAGTACTGAAGACAAGAAATTTCCAAAATGATCCCTTCATTTCGAAAATAAGACAAAGAAAGGCTTACACTCACCCCATTATCACTACGAACTCGCTTAATCGTAACCTTGAACCGACGAGAAATCCAAGCAACAAAATCCAAAAACGCCGTTTCAACCTCTATTTTATTTACAGCAAATAAATCCACACCGAACAAGAGTAGTCATCATCGATAGTTAAAAAATACGTAGCACCACACGTCGAGGGAACACTATAGGACCCCACAAATCACAATGTATCAACTCAAAAATATGATCGGCTTTATGTTCACTAAGGGGAAAGCTTCACGGGTTTGCTTTGCCTGAAAGCAAATATCACATCCATCTCTATATAAGTTTTTGGAAATAGGAATATTTGGAACCTGCCGAAGGACCTTTTCTGATGGGTGTCCCATATGACGGTGCCACAAATCCGCAGTTTGCTCACCATCAATAGCCAAAACCCGAGCCTCTACCCCACTAACCAAAAAAGTCCATCCACACGCTCACCCAATCCAATCAGCGTCCTCGTCACTCGATCCAGCATGATACATAAGTGAGGGGTGAGTCGATCACACAATTATGATCGCCCAAAACTCGGGACGCCAAAATCAAGTTACAATTTAATTCGGTACATATAAAACATTCAAAAGTCGAGATTTCCCAACAAAGTAACCGCTTCCGGATGAGTTGAAAACGAGGAACGCCCATCCGTAACCCAATCGGACAATTCGCAATCGGTCGTAGCTCTTCAAATAATGTTCGGTCACCCGTCACGTGGTGAGTTGACCCGTGTCAATAATCCATGAGTATTTAGTAGTCAATCGATCTCGAGCTTTAGAGTTAATTAAAAAATCTACAATTTCTTGCCATTAGGGTTGTGTTATGTTCACGAGTCCTATTGGTCCAAATTCTGTGCATGGGCCAAAAAAGTGGGTTGGGATGAGCCTATTAAGGGTGAAACAACAACTTTGGTCACCCGTCAATATATTGTATGACTCGAGCTTTGACACCGCTATTGGCTTGCAAGGTTTTCATGGCGGTGTCATCGATCAAACCCTTTTCCCAATTAAGACGATGGAAATGGAAGCCATGGTCCGCCTGCCTCCTCTCTCGTCTGCACAATCGGTAGGAAGGAAATGATCCTCGACAGCGAATTTTTATTCGGAATCGCCAACCGTTGCAGGCCGGCCGACGATCGGTCTAGATTTCTTCTCCTGTCCACGGTCGATCTCTATTAATCGATCATCACCTTTAGGGCAAAATTAGGATTTTAGTCCTCTAACTTGGCCTACTTTGGAATTAAGTCATGTTCCTGCTCCGGTGAGGAAAATGGTCCTCTAACTTGTATTTTTTTGTGGAAAATAGACCTATCCGCCGGAAATAGCTGATTGGGCACCGGAATCTTTAAAAAATGCTTACGTGGCAACCACTAGGCTGCCACATTGATTCCTACGTGGCTATGGACCCCATTTTACTTTAAAAAAAGTATTTATCCTTCCAATTTCTCCCAATTTCATCCCTCAAAATCTAATCCCTAATTAATTTGCAATTTGCTATTTGAAATTGCTGAGATAGGCGATGAATCATTTGCAATTTGGAATTGGAAGTTCTACAAAAGAAATAGCACCAAAGTTCATAATATCTCTACATCAGCCATTGTTTCCGGCGGAAAATGCAGCACCACCACAACCTTCTTATCCAGATATACCATTCTTGCCGGAAGTTTCAGCCGGAGCATAACCGGGAAATACAGCAGCACCACCTCCACCTCCACCTCCGCCTGAAAATGCTAGTCCGGTTTCAACTATCAAGAAACAAAAAAGCAAAATATTTGCTATTGGAATGTCAATTGAGAATGTTATTTCAGGAATTTTGTAATTGGGATTAATTTTTCTTCTTTTATAAGCAAAAGATTAAAGATTCAGATGAATCCCAAAAGAAAATTGGGGAAATTGTAAGGAGAAATCATTTTTAAAGTAAAATGATCCACATCCACATAGGTTTCAATGTGGCGGCTTAGTAGGCTGCCAATGTAAGCATTTTTCAAAGATTCCGGTGTCCAGTTAACTATTTCCGGCGGATAGGATTATTTTCCACACAAAAAACAAGTTAGAGGACAATTTTCCTCACCGGAGCAGAGGCGGGACTAAAATCCTAAGTAAGCTAAATTACAGGACTAAAATCCTAAATTTGCCTCACCTTTAGCCGTATGACGGATTCTCAAACCAACACTTGCTCCTCCGATTTCTCTACCGGCCACTCATGCTCATCCATCACCGGTAATTCCTCTTTTTTTTACTTCCTACAAGTAGTATTACCATTTGATTTCTGTTTTGCATTTATTTTTTCAAATTTTTTTGGTTGATTTCAGTTTTGCATTTGATTTCTGTTTTTCATTTATTTTTTCAATTTTTGATCTTATTTGGTTCTTTAGTTAAATTTGATGCTTCATTTGCATGCTTTGAAATTCGATTCATTGCATCATCATCTGCATGCTTTGAAAGTTGAAACTCAATTTTCTCTTCATCAACATATTTGATGCATGATTGACGGTTACAGTTGTGGTAAATTTCATCCTTTTTCTCGGTCGTTGAGTGAGTATAACATGAGAGAATCAAGCTTTTGTGGCTCTGAGATAAGAATGTAACCTTGCATGTTTCTCTAGCTAGGTGAGTAAACATTAGATTCTAAGACTCAATCACCTAGATTCCGTCTCTTAGTGTCAGTGTCGGCTTACATACCCCGACCCCGCTCGCCATTCATTGAGAACCAGCAAGCTCTAACTATCTATAGGGCCAAAGGAGCGAGCGGCACCAGATTCTAGGGCTTTTTTTACGATCAGTCCCCGTATATTGTTAGTTCTTCAATCGGGATCAGTAGGGCTAACACAATTTCTGCGATATATCACGGCCTCGTTATTGGAGCATTCTTCTGTCAAAGCAAATGTGTAGGTAGCTAGACCAAGAATAACTCCTAGCTGGAGTGACATGACTGTAGGCTGGTCTAGCGAATATAGGCCGATAGCTGCTTTTCTCACGACTCGCCGTTTCGTGTTTGGTTAGACGACTCGTACACCGAAATCCTGCATCTTTCCTTTTCTATTTTACTAATCCATATCGGAAGCGCGAAACCATCATGTGATGAGTACATATAAAATATCCATTTATGATCAATATTGAACATATGTACACTATTGATCGATTAATCAAACTCAAGTTTTTTTTTAAAAGCAATAAAACATTTGATTTAAAAAATTCTAGCAAGATATATGTAATTATATAAATGAGATTGTCCTATACTTTGGTCCCATTGCTCTCAGACGGCAACATCACTATCATAACTTTCTATTTAAAGTTGCAATTCAAGATCTATATATTACTTCATTCTATAATAATCAATTATGTAGTAGCAAACAAAATTGCCAGCAATGTATGAGAATTTATAGATTCACAAGAGTCTAGACATTGCTATTATTTGGTAACGTGCCATGACAGTTATTTATATAATCGGGAATAATATGTCTACTCTACAAAAGAAACAAAAACGTAAAATAACTTTAATCACATATTTTAAATGAAAAAATTTAAAATCCAATAAACGTGACCATATGTACTGTGACACGTACGATATACCTCGTCTATTTCTAAACCGTATTTAAAATGTGTAACCCAAATTAATTCAAATGTTACATGTAGAGTTAGCATGTAAAAATCTCTCTACGGGACGACATATTGTATGCAAGGGCAGATCTAATATATTATACTATAAAATCTACGTATGCTGGGAAAAAAATTATAATATAAAATCTACGTAATCACGCTTGATTAGAAATATTCTTAATCCATCTTTCAAAATTAAAATTTCAGCTCACTGATTATATGCGTGAAAAACAACATAAAATTGGTGCACCAATCGTCCAAGAATTAGGTAATTGATGTCCACTCACATTTATATCCTTGAGGCCAATGTATCCTAGCTTTCTGCCGGCAATAATTAGGGTGGGAGAAAGAGAAACTTCATTGTTGGAGCATATTACAACACACGTCATTATGTGCGGATACAAGATTTTTATGATACAGGTCAGGAATTAAAAACGATATATCGTATTATAAATATCTAAATATCTAAATATATATATATATATATGTCCTTCAAAAAAAATATATATATATATATGAGTCAATCGTCAATATTTAGAAAAATAAACGGGTCAATTAGTAGATTTCTTTTTTGAGAAGAATTAATAGATATTAGTGTATAAATTTTCAAAATATTGAAAATTAAAACTAGGATTTTTTTTCCTTTTTTGGGTTTCAATTGACCCATTTGTCAGCGAAAGCACCGCCCCTGCACATCATAAGGGAAATACTTCAAGTGAGAGTGATGTTGGAGGTGAAGTAGCGGATAAACGATCAAAACCACACATTTTAAATATAGAATGAGAC
Organism: Gentiana macrophylla; assembly: GCA_026214975.1. Lineage (NCBI taxonomy): Eukaryota > Viridiplantae > Streptophyta > Magnoliopsida > Gentianales > Gentianaceae > Gentiana > Gentiana macrophylla. Next base: position 14,892 of record JAOBSW010000215.1, on the reverse strand, counting down.
TCAGTGATTCATATTGCTCACACGGTGCCTCCACACGCGCTGGAGCACCACACAAATTATTTCTCCATCATAAGTGTAGTGTAGATTATATGCTACCATTATTATGAATATCAAAGCAAAATGCGTCTTAATACAACCTTCGTCCCTAAATATAAGTTCGTTTGAACTTTTGACTCAGACAAGAAAGTTGGTTAAATGAGTTATGTGTCATTGATTTTGATGGGAAAAGTCTAAAATGACATTTGACTGTTATTAATGCAAAGAATGAAAAATGAGTGAGTATATAATAAATGAGGGTTAAAGAAGAAAAATATAATAAATGCTTTCTATTGGTATTCTAAATTGATTTACTACCTCCATCCCAAAACGTAAATCCATTTACTAATTTTCATACAGATTAAGATTGTTTAAGAATTTGGTTCATGTCATTAAAAGGCAAACTTGCACCTTTGTAATGTGACCTAAAGGTAAGAGCGTTTATGTGCAGGAAGAAAGGCTTAAATAGCTATTTGAAATTTACTGCGCGTGAGGTTGGGTCTGGTCAGGGCTTAAGTTTGATTAAAGTAAAATTTATGTTATTTTCACATCAAATATATTTTTGTTTTGCACCCTTCTGTTCTTTTCTTGTGCATTTCCCAACAAAGTGGGCATCGACTCAATAGTAAACGAAGGTGAAAAACAACGTTGTTTGAGATGTGTTCGAATTTTTTATGACTATATACTTTGACACTGTGCTTTTTAAAAAAGGCTTATTCAAACTAATTATGTAATTTTGTATATCGAAGATAACTGAAGTCAACTACTAATCTCATTACAAATGGTTTTTAAATAATTTATCCTAAATATATATGCTCCATCCAAATAGCATGTACCCGTTTTTTTTTTTTTTCCAAACGAGAGAAGCGGGGAAGGGTGATCGAACCCCTGACCTCTCACTTGTGTCAGTAAAACCTGCGCGCTTAACTTTCCTGGATGAGCCTTAAGCTCAATAGCATGTACCCGTTGAAAGTATAAAAGTGTTAATAATTTATTAAATAATAAAACACAACGTGACATATTTGTATTTGTATTATTAAAATTTGTCAACTCTGTAAACCTACAGAACATCTTTGCTTTTTATTTTCACATTGGCTGCGTTACGCTGTAATAATATTCAAAACCGTTGAATATTGAAGGGTCATTATTATTATTATTATTATTATTATTATTATTTTATATCGTAACTGCTGTGACAAAATAAGATTTTATATTCTTTGATCATAATATAAGACTTATCGTTGATATGAAACTCATCATAATTAATGATTAAAACATATTGTGTCACATAGCAATAGTATTAACCATATAGCTTCACATATTAATTATTTAAATAAATATTTATTTATATAGGTGTTGTTAGAAAATAGAGAGTTCAGGACACTATGAGATTTATGTGGCTTATATGAGTGATCCTGAAAGCGCGTTGATCTGCGGTGTTTGATGATCGATATTTCATATATTTCGCGGTGTGTAGGCTTGATTGATTTATTTGACAGCGTCGGCTGAGTATGTGGAGGCTATGGAGACTTACAGGGTGCAAACCTTATCTCAACACTTGGCCGATATGTGGGTGAAGCCGATGGGAGGTTAAATTTAACATGGATACTTCAATAACTGAGGCAGGAGCGGGTGTTGGTATCATTTTTCGGGATGCACATGGGGCACGCTAGCATTTGCATAGCATTTTGACCCATGGTACTTGGTGGAATATTTGAAGTTTAAGGCTATCTTTTTGGCACTTGAGGAGGCGAGGCGTTTGGGGGTCCAGCGGTTATTGGTGGAGAATGATTGTCTGTCGTGTGTTCAATTCTGCGGTTTTGGAGACCGGTGGAGGACCTCTCAGCACAGGGCTGCTTGGCGCAAGACTGTTTGACGCTTATTTCTAGTTTCACATCTGTTTTTTTTGCTTTTATACGGCGTGTAGAAATGTCCCTCCATATATTTTAACTAGTGACGCTTTGTCGCCATCGCATCTGACATCTTAGGGTAGTTTGTCGATTTTTGCGGATGTTTATTAATTAAAAACTTGATTTCTCAAAAAAATTAAAAAAATAAATAAATAGAGATTTGCAATATAGAAGGTGTTATGTTACCTTCTAATAAAATTATATATGGCATAAAATTACGTGACACGGGTAATACATAATGTCGGGATTAAAATGTAATTTCAGTTCCTACATGTGTATGTCTTTGAACGTTGATAATTCGTATGAAGACATGAAACACTTGTTATTATATTACATGAAAACATGGGCGGATCTATGTTTTGTCCGGAAAGGTGTCCTGCTGAGAACCGATAATTTTTTGAGGTATTAAAATAATTTAATTTTATTGTTATAAATATAAAAATAACAATTGTACCTCAACTAAAATCTGAGAATTTATTTTGCCGTATTAAAGGAATGTAGTTTTAGAGTTAAAAATATATAAATATCAATTATACATATCAATGTGTACTGGATTTGTTTTCCAGGTCTGTCATTGAAATGAAACGAGCATACAGGATGTCATTTGTGAGTTATTTTTAGATGGTATCTCCATATTTAAAAAAATTATATATAAAAACATCTTGACCACATAATTTCATTATACGATTAAATTATATTATGCAGATACTTCAACAAGTTACTGTAGTCTACCTGCGCCCAGGTGTGAGAGACCCTGCCTGAATCCTCTCCCGTAGATTATTAGGCCTTTCGTTTCAAAAAAGAAAAAAAAGAAAAAAAAAGAAAAAAAAAGTTACTAGATAAAAATCTCTAAATCTCTAATCACTTCTTTAGAAGTTATAATATGATAATTGGAGGAGGATGCAACTAGTACACTAAATCAATATGTGACGTTGACTGCCCAACTAAACTTGTTCCAAGGAATACTTGAAAACATGTGTTTTGAACGGTAAAAATTTATAGGATATATATATACTACATTTATATATTATAAATATATGTTTTTCATCGTGTCACCTATTATTATATGTAACATAATTATACAAATTTGATCAATTATTATGTTTCGCTTATCAACCTGACATCGTAAATGATGATTATGAAAAATTGTGACTGCGAAAGTTGTTGACGTTCCATTCTCCTACATGGTAATTTTTTCTTTGTGCACTTTTGTAAAATCCAATGCTTTTGTATAACGGCGACTGGCGAGTAGGACTGAGCAGAAAACCCAACGAACTCAATCCAATCTAAAACCCAAAGCGAACTAATCTGAAAACTCAAACCAATTGAAACCCAATTTTTTTGGGTTGGGTTTTGACCCGAACAAAAAACTTTTTGGGTTGGTTTGATTATTTTTTTTTTTTCCTGATTGACCTAACCCAACTGAGATATATATATATATATATATATATATATATATATATATATATATATATATATATATATATATATATATATAAGATATGTATGCATTACGTCTGAAAAAGAAAATGATGTTATCATATCATTGATATCACTTCATTTTCGCTTTTAGTCTACAATTTTTGAACTTTCTTGAAGAAATAATCCGCGTATGTATTTTTATGTATATTTGATAGTTGCTTTTATTATTATCTTTATATATTGTTGATTTGTTATATGTTGACTCTTGATTATCAAATTTTAACATTTTGTTTCCTAAAAAGTGGTTTTTTTAAAGATTATTGTTATGAATATACGTATATTGAACTGACTCGATATATACACGTGTGGATTTTATAAAGATAAATGTTTATTATAGATGCATGTTTTATGGATGGCCAAACCCAACCCAAACCAATTCAAAACCAACCCGAAACAACCCATTGGGTTTATAGTCGTTGGTTTGGTTTGGGTTAGTTTTTTCTTGAACCAACCCGACTTATACTATGTGAAACCCAACCCAAGTCGACCCAACCCAACCCAAGTTCAGCCCTACATTGGCGAGACATAAGGAAATTATTAACTCGAAATAACCCTTTTGCAGGCTCAAGCGAAATATGACGGTGAGTCTAAATATTTACCGAATCCATTATGTTTCAAGTAGTCTTGCCCGACCCGGAGTTGTGGTGCGTTACAACTATACATAACCTGAGCCCAAAAACGCATTTTATATTTGCTTTAACATAATGCAAGCCCGAGAACACATCTTATATTTGCTACACCATGTTTCAAGACGATGATATGACTGTTGCAACATATACTCTAAGTGTAAAGCGTAAAAACAACATCGTTATTTTGGTGATCTTTAATTATTTTTATCTTTAATTACTTCACTTGAATACAACATCGTTTTGACATTTTATTCATCACGGAATTGTACAGTCACAAAACAATATTTCATAATAACTGATGCAGTTGAAAAAAAAAACACGCATATTAAGGATTTGAGTCAAATACTTTAATTTGAGTGCCAAAATGACTAAAAAGATATTTAGTCTATAATTAATGCAATTTTATATTTATCCTTTCATTTCTTAATAAACAAGGGTAAAGATATTAAAAAAACAAAATAAATACTATTAAAAATGTAATTTTCTAAATTATTTTGAAATAAATCTTTTTAACTACTACGTATTATTCTTTACGCAACATATTGGGAAATAAAATTAAACTAAAATTTTAAAGGTAAAGGGCCCACACAGTACCATATATTGGGCAAGTACAGCAATGCAAGTACCAAAGAACAAGACAAAGTGTCCATGTTTTTATTTATACAGTTACATCAGAAAAATGCAGACCAGGAGAAATCCGTAATTATAACCACACTATGGGGTTGAAACTGTACATTCTAGGTTTTCTACTATTTTCACTTTTTTTTTTTAACTGTGTGATTAACTGCCGGATCAAGCATCTGACATGTATGACATATTACCTACTCTGAAAATAGTAAAAAGATTACATGAAGTGAAATGTATTATATTGTTTTATTTTTGGGATCGCGGGTTAGAAGGACAAAATAAGATATAAAATGAAAAAAAATTACAAGAAAAAAAGATATTGGTTGAGAAGGACAAAAACGCGCAGTTAACATGCGCGTTTTTGTCCTTCTCAACCACAATCTTTTTTTCTTGTCATTTTTTCCCATTTTAGATTAAAAGTGGTATTTCACAACATTTTCCTATTTATTTTTTTATTTCATTCATTACATATATTTTGGTAGTAGGAGGTCGGGCTGACAAGATAAGATATGAAAATGGTTGAGACAATTGAAAATGTAATGAATACATGTACAAAAATATAGTAACACATGTATTAACTGTCATTCACAACCATTTTAGATTAAAACTGTCATTCACAACTTTTAACCTTATATATATTTTTACTATGTGAAAAAAATAGAATTTAAAAGACATTATGCCATTTGATACAGATTTTTTTATAATGGTTTTATTTTAAAAATTTATGAAATATATCGGGACCATTATTTGTATATGCATGTGTGTGCAATTTTTGTGTTTGATTTGACCGCTAATGATTTGGTTCGCAAGAATGAAATCATGTGAATTGAATGGAATAAACTCATTTTGTTTATGTGTTTAGTACGTAAAAAAAATGAAATGCAACAAATTTTATTATGGGTAATGCAACATGCACAATCACTCTACCACAACGGATGACACGTAATACTTTTACATTATTGATATGATGTAAGACTCATAATATTTAATGTTACAAGTAGATTGTGTTTGAAAATGATAAGTGCAAAAGTAGCTAGGTGTCAAATTATAAGAGTGTACATGTGGCACATTGTTAGGGTGCTACCTCTAGATTCTGTTACATGGATATTTGTGCTAGACAATCTATTTTGTACCCCTCGTATTCATTCTGAATGAATTAACAAGAATTTATCCAAAATCATATCTCGTCTTCTTCCTTCTTCTTCATGAAGAAGTTTATCAAAATTAACTTAGTATCGGGCCAGGTTGCAACACCATGACGACATGAGGGGCGTCGTCTTCCAAAGATTCCACCAAGAATTTCAACAACGGCCGGAAACATGAGCTCAAGACCACTTTCAATCGACCGTTGCGTAGATGATCGATCCACGGAGCCTCCACCGTTGGTGCTCCTACATCTACCGGAGTCAGATCTTTCATGATGCCGTCCTATCCTGGGTTTATGTTTCCCCGTAGTTTACCACCGCGATATCCTCTTTTCACCTCACCAAAGACTCGTGCCACCGACTCTTCCACCGATTGTGTCTCCTTTCGGGATCTGCATCTCCAAGCTCGTTTCTACAGCCCTCATCTCCTTTTCATGGTCATCTCAGTCAGACATGCAATGTCAAGCTCACAAGGGACAATTACCTTTTATGGCGATACACCATTCTGCCAATTGTCCGAGGTCATAAACTGGAGGGATTTCTCCTTGGAACCAAACCCAAACAACCAAATACAGGTATTTACTCTACTCTTCCTAATCCTGCTGTAGATGAATGGGTTGCTATGGATCAATTGTTATCTGGGTGGTTGTTAAGCTCTATGACTGAGCAAGTGCTTATAGAAATTATGGGCTGTGAGACTTCCCATGAAATCTGGTCTACATTGGAAGTCCTATTTAACAATCAGTCTGAAGCCCGTATGTTGGAATATAAGAATTCCTTGACTAGATCTGATAAGGTATCCAAGAGTATGAGTGACTACCTAGCTCAAATGAAGAGTTATAGTGATGGTCTTGCAGCAGCAGGGTATCCAATCTCAAAATCAGAGTTGATTCTGGCAGTTCTAGGAGGTTTAGACAAGGATTATGGCGATCATAGTAAACATAACCTCTGTGGATTGGATCCTTTACATGGCCGTGTTCAATCTCGGCTTATTAACTCATGAGAGACTGTTGGTCAGGTTTAATCCTGCAATATCTACTGGTGGTGGTATGCAAACTGGAGCTGCTGCTCATTTGGCCACATATGCTCAAGGATCTCAGTCTGGTTATAGAAATGGTGGAAGATCTAACAACAGCAACCAGGGTAGAAGTGGCTCAAGGGGTGGAAGAGGCAGAGGTGGCAGGTCTCAAGGTAGAAGTGGAAGTAGAAATGGTATGACATGCCAAGTCTGTGGCAAAAATGGTCATACTGCTCTGGAATGCTGGCACCGGTTTGAGGAAGTTTTCAGGGTCCAACTCAGAACAATAATAGCAATAGTAATGGTGGAGGACCTAAGCAAATTTCTGCCTATGTTGCTACTCCTGGAACAGTCAATGATGATGCTTGGTATTTGGATAGTGGAGCCACAAACCATGTCACTGCAGAACTGGGAAATATGAGCATCAAATCAAACTACAATGGTAATGACACTCTAGTTGTAGGAAAATGTGAGAAACTGGCAATAACACACATTGGCACCATCACTCTTCACACTCACACCAGTCCTATACACCTAAATCATGTTCTTCATGTCCCACAGATTACAAAAAACTTGATTAGTGTCTCTAAATTAATGTATGACAATCCTATGCTTATTGAGTTTGATGGTTTGTTTTGTGTTGTCAAGGACAAGCACACAGGGACAGTGGCACTCAGGGGTCAACTTCAGGATGGTCTTTACAAGATCAGTCTGCCTCATAAAATCAACTCTCAGACCTCCCTTCACTCCAAATCTGGTTCTGCCTGCTTTCTAGTCTCCAACAAAGCTCTTGTTGTAATAATTTAGATTCTGATCCTAATGTGTGGCATAAGAGATTAGGCCACCCCTCTAGTCAAGTTTTAAGTACTGTTTTGAAATTCTGTAATGTCAAACTGAAGAATGATCCATCTTTTTGTGAATCTTGCCAATTTGGCAAAGCTCATAATCTGTTTCATCCTGTGTCTACTTCTCATGCTGTTTCTGTTTTTGATCTTGTGCATACTGATCTATGGGGCCCTGCTCCTATGCAATCTACTGAAGGTTATAGATACTATGTTCATTTTGTTGATGACCACACTAGACACACTTGGATTTATCCCCTAAAGTCTAAATCAGAAACATTTTTCGCTTTCCTTCAATTCAAGGCTTTGGTTGAAACTCAATTTTCTGGTAAAATCAAATGTATACAGTCAGATTAGGGTGGTGAGTATAGGTCTTTTCAAAAAAATTTAAACACAGAGGGCATTGTTTTTAGACACCCTTGTCCTCATGACCATGCTCAACATGGTAGGGCTGAGAGAAAACATAGGCATATAGTTGAAACAGGTTTAACTCTTATGGCTCAAGCATCCATGCCCCTTGAGGTATTGGTGGCATGGTTTTCAAGTCATTGTTCTCTTAATAAATTCCCTTCCACACTGCTTTTACACAACATTTCCCTAATGAAGCCTGTATCATAAAATATACTAACTATTCTCACTTTAAAACCTTTGGTTGTGCTATATACCCCAATCTCAGGCCCTATCAAGCTCATAAGTTCCAATTTCATACCAAAAGATGTGTTAATCTTGGCCTTAGTCCATCTCATAAGGGTTATAAGTGTTTGGATGATACTGGTAGAATTTATATCTCCATCAATGTTGTTTTTGATGAAAATCTGTACCCTTTTGCTCATGGATTCACTCAAAGCTCTTCTAGACAAATACTCACTGAGCCTCTTGTCTCTGCACCTTTTTTCACTGTTTCACCCACTCATGAAGAGGGGAATTCTGGTATCCTGAGGGTGACCACTGAAAATGCAAATGCAAGTGCCACTGACACTACACCAGTAAATCAGGTATGTTTGGATTCAACTCTTCCTGCATCTCTTATGTTCACACCTCCTTATACACCCTGCACATCACCTAGTCCACCAAATGAGTCATAATTGCACACTGAAGTTGACCACTCACCAAACATATCTGATCACACAGCTGACAGTCAGTCAGACTCAGATATAGCACAACCAGCAGCACCACCACCAATCCACTGTCACCATATGCAAACTAGATCCAAAAGTGGAGTCTTCAAACCCAAAGTGTATTCAGCTGCTATAACTAGTGCTCACTCATTTCCTACTGAAACTAGTACAAATGCGAGGCATTGGAATTAGATGAGTGGAAACATGCTATGACTGAGGAATATAGAGCCCTCATACACAATCAGACTTGGGAATTGGTACCACTGCCTGCAGGATAGTCTGTTGTGGGAAATAGGTGGATCTACAAGGTGAAGTTGAGGCCGAGATGGGACAAGTCCTAAAATACAAAGCTAGGCCCGGTGGCTAAGGGATATAGTCAACACTATGGAGTGGATTATCTGAAACTTTTAGTCATGTTGCCAAGTCATCCACCATCAGAGTTATACTGACTCTAGCAGTGTCCTTCAGTTGGCATGTTCATCAAATTGATGTGTATATGGATCAACCTGAAGGTTTTGTAGATTTGAAAAGACCACAGTATGTGTGTAGATTGAGAAAGGCTCTCTATGGTCTTAAACAAGCACCAAAGGCCTGGTTTGATGCTCTTAGTTCACGAGATCTTTGGAATGGAAGTTCAGCAATCAACTTGAGCAGTTCTCTTTTTATGTTCGATTTGAATAATCGATTCTTTTGTCTTTGGTTTATGTAGATGATATCTTGGTCACGAAAACTCCTTATCCCTTATAATGAAGTTCATCGATTGTTGGATTCAAGGTTCTCCTTGAAGGATCTCAGAGGCAGTGTCACATTTTCCGGGCATGCGAGTTTCTTTGAGACTCCACCGGTTTGCACCTCAATCAAGCATATTATGCTTCTCAGCTTCTAAAAAGGTTAAATATGGAACACCTCAAGCCATGTCCTACACCTATGATTCTAGGTAAACAACTTGTTCCAAAACAAGGGGAACCACTTGCAAATCCTAGTCTTTACAGAAGTGCAATAGGGGCATTGCAGTACCTAACAACTACTAGACCAGACATTGCCTATACTGTCAATGTTCTGAGTCAGTTCATGCAAGATCCTTACACCAGTCATTGGCAGGCTCTTAAAAGGCTTCTCAGATTTGTACAGGGTACATTAACTCATGGTCTGCATTTTGTGCCAAGTAAGAGTCTGAAACTACATCTACATGGTTTTACAGATGCAAATTGGGCAGCTTGTCCAACAGATAAGAAGTCCACAGGGGGATACTGTGTGTATCTGGGAGACTCTCTGATTACATGGAGCTCAAAAAAAACAATAAGTGGTTGCTAGGTCTAGCTGTGAATCAGAGTACATGGCTTTATCCAATTTAGGAGCTGAAATCCAGTGGATAGTTCAATTGTTGCAAGAGATGAATTTCAGACTTCCTACTGTACCCATATTATGGTGTGATAATACTGGAGCAACAAGTTTGGCTCAAAATCATGTCTATCATGCAAGGACAAAACACATAGAAGTTAACGTGCACTTCATCCGGAATATGGTTCTTGAAAAGAAGATCAAAGTCTGCTACATTCCCTCAGAAGAACAGGTTGCTGATATTTTTACAAATCCATTGTCCATTGCTATGTTCAACAAGTTCAAGAGCAAACTCAATGTTGGTGATATCAATTTTCGTTTGAGAGGGGCTGAAAATGATAAGTGCAAAAGTGGATAGGTGTCAAATTATAAGAGTGTACATGTGGCACATTGTTAGGGTGCCACCTCTAGATTCTGTTACATGGATATTTGTGCTAGGCAATCTATTTTGTACCCCTCGTTTTCATTCTAAATGAATTAACAAGAATTTATCCAAAATCATATCTTGTCTTCTTCCTTCTTCTTCATGAAGAAGTTTATGAAAATTAACTATGTTACTCATTGTGCTCGAGAGTGGTTGAGTCCGTTGCATTACCCTTTCATAATAAATGACACCTTGCATGATAGGTATGGTGGGGTAGGGTAAAGTGGGTTGGGAAGCCTAACCTTACCACACATCTCACCCTACCATATACACTTTACTCTATCACCTCACCCTGTCTTACCTACCCACCCTACCCTACTCACACCATTTCTTATCTACCACCCACCATACCCATCACCACACTACATCTTACCTTTCTACGCCTACCTTACATAAAGACCACTTCAACCTACTATACCACTCACCTACCCACATTTACACGTGCCTACCCCACCACTATTCCCTACCTTACACCATCCATCATGCCATACCAACTTTACCTCTCCACTTGCCCAACCCACCCATTTTACACAGCCTAATGTGGCCTTACTTAACCTACCCTACCCCAGCTCATCCCACCTACCCGCCCGCCCACATCACCTTACATAACCTCACCCACCCCACCCTACCTTATCTCACCTCACTAACCTATCATTCCCTACTTACCACCTATCTTCCCATCACCCATCGCACCCCATCTACCTACCCACACCACCCCAACTTACCTCTTTACTTACCTATCTAACCATGTCCTACCCTACCCACTATATTGACCACCTCATCCTACCCTACCCAACCTATCATACGTTACCTCAACAGACCTCTACCTTACCTTATCGAGGCACCACCATACCATACTCAAACTTACCCCCACCACCTTTTTACCTTACAAACCCGACCCCACCCTAACACACCTACCTTATCACATACCTACCATATCTAACCATACCCCACCACCCACCCTACCACCTATATGTTTTGTCGATTTTCATTTCATTCCACCAATTGTAAGAGTCAATGAAAATTGACATCAATCATTCCATTGTATTGAAATTTCATTACATTCTATTAACTTATAATCACACACAAAACATTGGATTGTAAAATAATCATTTTATTCCATTCATGCTAAACAAACAAGTCATAATGGTTTGATGTAATGTAAAATGACTATTGTAATCTCTCTTGCACAATGAACAATCAAATAACCACCATAAATAAGATATAGCATATCTCCAAGGACACCCGAGATATTGTTCCGCGGTAAAAAAATGCGGGTGTGCTTTAGTGGCGTACCTTGTCGTCGGGTATGGGAGTTTAACTTATTTGAGAAAAAGAGTGTACAAACGGCTTATTGCAAACTAGATAGTTGAAACATAACACTCGATTAACAATCTCAATGAATTTCTGGGGTGGGGCGGTGAGGCCTTTTGGTTATGGATTAACCATTTTAGTATGTCTCCGAGGACTTAACTTAATGGTTAATGATCGATAATGTTGTTGTAAAACACCTTATCTTAAGCTAAAATGCTAGAGTTCGATTCCGTAAAGGGAGGAGTCATTTTAACAAGAAAAAGAAACATACATACAATCATTTGCACTCGGAGACTAAGTCTTGAGCCACATCTCTAAATTTGGGTTGGAACTCAACCTTTATTTTTATCGTTTTATCATGTACAAATTATGTAACACGATGCACCTCCATAATTTTATTTTTTAGGGAGATTTTTTTCGGAGCAAGGTTGAAAATTGATATGTTGGTCACTTGAAAAGGTGATGTATTACTTTTATATGATTAAAATTACGTTATATTATTATGTTTTATCAACGAATTCTATATAAAATATATGAAATTATGGTAAAATAGTATGAAATATTAATCTTTATAGTTTAGTATAGTTAGTAGTAAAAGTTAGTAATAATAGTAAAATGTTATCGTTTTGTACCGATTTTAGTAAATCGGATGTAAGTGTCGATTTACGTGGGTATTTGTGGTATTTTATTGCGGATTTATAAGCCAAGATCCCGAGAATCGACATTTTAAAGTATAATCATATCTTTGGAAGGATTTAGAGAATGTCACGAGCTTAAGTGGTCAAGTGGTCAATCGAAGTGGTCAAGTGGCTAATCGATTTGATTTAGTGGTAATCGAAAATATCTTCGACAAACGAATGGCTCATCAAAAAGACATTTTCTGAAGAAGAGTCCTTCATGAAAGTTGTATATCATTCAACGAGCTTTCCAATGCATCTTGAATCATGTTGTTTGGAGATCGAAACTCGAGATATGAATTTTATAAGTTATATATATAATTATAATTATATATATATTATCTTCGCATATGCTGATTAATCAAGGGATGGATTCAATCATTAGGCGAGACCAGTCCGCCATATCAAGGACCGGTCCGGCCAAGGAGTTTTGCCTATAAAAGGGAGCTCATTTGCAAATGAGAATCAGGTGTACTAATATATATATATACAATATCCTATATATATATTATCTATATCTTTCTTTTATTTTTGTAGTTTGTAAATATGCCTTATGCCAAAAAAAATAATAAAACCGTAGTATTGTTGTAATGCTCGGGAAATTATCGGAAGTTCGGTGTTGTTGAAGTCGTTGTAATATCCGGAAGAATACGACTCTGATTCAGCATTTGTAATCGGGTAAAATTTCTAAAGTATTTATGTTTGTTTTTATTTTTTTAGTCGTTATAATGTTTTTAGGCTAAATCTAATAACTATCCAAAGTTATGTAATCGTTTTATTTCGATCTTTTTGGTAAAGGAATGATGTCTAAGTAAAATTTACTAAAATTGAGTTAATTGAATCTTTTTCTATTTTGTAACGTATTGATAATATTCGGATTGACGTAATTAACCAAGATGAATCGCAACATATAACCTAACGATGAACCCGACCGCAGAAGTTAGGATATGAGATAAAAGATAGAAAACCGGAGGTAAAATTGGGTGTCTGAAGCGTGACAACGGAATCTCTATTTCTACCCGGGGCGATTTGTCTTGGGAAAGATGAATCTTATTAAAATTGTGCTCAAGATCGTAATAATGTTAAAATCAACGGTTTAATTGAAACAAACACCGGAAAGTTAAATCGATCCGCCTGACAACCGGAGCCTTTTGAATAACATCGGCCGTCTGACAAACGGAATAACCTCTTTTATCCAGGGTAGATTTGTACTCGGTACCTGTTAAGACTAACTAAGTTTAGCATGGGGCAGTTGTGGAAATTAAACTGATGACAATTTGACATATGGCAATTTCATACGCCGTGTGAGGAGGAATTGTTAACCTCAGAGTGCACCGTTTCATTTACTCAATTGGACTTAATATAAAAGGAAAGATCGAGCACATTCAGTTTTATTGAAAAGATCGTATAAATCAATTATATAAAACTTTGGCTAGTTCTATCTGCATCTATTATTATAAACTATATATTGGTATATATATATATATATATATATATATATATATATATATATATATATATATATTTGCATTCCATGTACATCTATATATATTTATATATCTATATATATTATATTAGAATAACTTTTAAATTACGATTTTACTTTATGTTAAGTAGAATAGTAGTAATCATTTATAAAATTGCAGTTTAGATCGAGTTAATAATTGACTCTTTGGTGTTTAACCACACTTAAAAGAATTACCACGTTTTCCCGAGGATTCGACACTCGACTCACCATACTAGCACTATGATTTGACCATGTACACTGCCGGTTAGGATCTGTATAGCCTAGAAAAGGTCCGTCAAAAGGTTTTGGTTAAGTTTAGGGGGGTGAATAAACTTAACACTTAAAAATTTTTGGAGTTTACAAACTCAAAGAAGGTCGATGCTTTCTTTGATCGCCAGATGAATCTGGCCGACCACTCAAAAGAGGTCTCCTTGACTATTGATATTACTAAATCATTCAATGAATATATTCAAATTAAGCCTTGTTACTTGTTGTTAAAAGATGATACCAAGTATTAGACACTCAGTAGTGTAAGTGTGTGATTCAGTTGCTAGTTTCATTAAGTTGATGTGATTAGTATACTAAATGCAGAAAGTAAGTAGGCAATTTTATAGTGCTTCCGGGAGGTATAATCACTCAGCCACCCACTTTCTCCTCGTGATGTTGGGAAATTCAATAAAGATCTTTGAGGTTGCATTTACAAAAAATCTAAGTTATCCATCCTTCACCAATAACTATGGCTTCACAAACCGAACACTTGAAATAGGTAGGATTATCGCTCCAAAGTATTCCACTGGTCCTTGAAGGGTAGGATTGCCTCTT